>RKSS01000481.1:0-41557 GCA_009829855.1 Neofusicoccum kwambonambiense | reverse complement strand
GAGGGGAGGGGGTGGCCGGTGGAGAGGAGGAGTTGGGTTTGGACGAGGTCGGTGGAGGTGAGGGATTCGGTGATGGTGTGCTCGACTTGGAGGCGCGGATTGATTTCGAGGAAGTAGAAGTGCGAGGTGCGCGGGGAGACGAGGAATTCGAAGGTGCCGAGGGAGAAGTAGTTGACCTGGTGGGCGGGGTTAGTGCTCAGGGGTTCGTCGACCGTGAGCTCCAAGACCGTGTTGTCGGATCAAGGTGTTGGGGAGGGCGTTTACCTTCTCGGCCATCCTCACTGCCGCTTCAATCACTTTCCCAACGAGCTGCCTGTCCCGAATCGTACTCGGCGCCACCTCGACAATCTTCTGCCACCTCCGCTGGATACTGCACTCCCTCTCCCACAGATGCCTCACCCCTCCCTCACCATCCCCGACGATCTGCACTTCGATGTGCCTGAATCCGTCCACAGCTGCTTTCTCGGCGTAGACCTGCCGCGAGGGCGACTCCTCGATGGCGCGCGTAGCAAGGCTCTCGAGCTCGGAGGCGTGCTGCACGAGACGGATCCCACGCCCGCCGCCGCCATCGACGGCTTTGATCATGACGGGGTAGCCGATGCGGTCGGCGAAGGCGCGGATGGTGGAGATGTCGTTGGTCGGGGTTTGGAGGGCCGGGGTGACAGGGACGGAGCCTGGGGATTTGGTTAGTTGTTTACTGCAGAACAGATACAGGGGGGAGCAGAAAGGCAGGAAAGGAGTTTAGAAATCGGGAAGGAGGAGGAGCAAGCGGCAGCGCACATTCTTCAGCTAATGCCCTCGCCCTCAGCTTGTCGCCTGTCTTCTCAAGAATCTCCCACCCCGGCCCCACCACCACGGCGCCGGCTTCTTCCCACACTCGTCGAGAGAACTCGGCAGACTCGGAGAGGAAGCCATAGCCCGGATGCACGGCATCAATGCCGTGGGATTTGATGAGGCTGATTAAATGGGGGATGTCAAGATACGATGCGGGAGACGGGAGCTCAATGGCGTGCGTGGCGTAGAGCACGTGAGAGGTGTCGGTAGAGGTGTAAACGGCGTATGTGGGGATGTCGAGCTCGTTCGCGGCGGAGATGACGCGGGTGGCTATTTCACCGCTGCAAGAAAAACTCAGACTGTGGACAAAAAATTGAGGCAGCGGTTGTTAGGAAGTACCGGTTGCAAACCAGCAGGCGCTTGATGGGGCGAGGTGGTGGTCTTGCCATTTGGGCAGGCAGCAGAAGTGTGGTGGTGAGGTGAGAAGGGTTTAGAGCGCAGAATAGGTGCACAATTGCAGTCCTCACGGCGCCCTCTTCTACAATTGATGAAGTGAGCGGTGATGGGTCTGGCCGAGGAACACAGTGCTGGCTCGAGTGATCGGCAGCGGCCAACGTGGGGTAGGGACGGGACCGAGGCAAATCAAGCTCCACCAAGCTCCTCCCGTCCCCAACCCACCTCCCCCAGCGTCTGCCATGTAGTCCGCAGCCGCCACAGCTCCCCCTGGAGCTCTTCCCTCCCTCGACAATTCCCTCCGCCACAATGCCAGACAACAACGACAACGACAACAGCGCCGACGGCAAAGCGCCATCCACCAATGCCGCCTCCCGCCTCGCCCAAGTCTCCAGCCACCTCTCCGCACCCCCCACCGCCAACACCTCGAAGCCGCGCCGCCGTCGCCGCAGCGCCAACCCCGCCGACGACCTCCCCGCCGACTACTCCGACATCCTGGGCCAGCTCTCGACCCTGCACACCCTCGCCACCACGCCCTCCCCCTCGCACCGGGGCTACGCCCGCCAAAAAGCCTCCGGCAAGCTCTGGGTGCGGGAGCGCGTCGCGCAGCTCTTCGACGCCGACAGCTTCCGCGAGGTGGGCAGCGCGTCAGGCACCGTCACCTGGGCACCCGACGCATCCAACCGGCAGCGCGAGGCGGCCACGGCCTTCACGCCGTCCAACAACGTGCAGGGCGCGGGGGCGCTGCGCGGCCGGCGCGTGCTGTTCACGGCCGACGACTTCGCGCTGCGCGCCGGCCACGCCGACGGCGCGCTCGCCGCCAAGACCGTCTACATGGAGCGCCTGGCGCTGGCCCTGCGCCTGCCCATCGTCAAGCTGGTCGACGGGTCGAGTGGCGGCGGCAGCGTGACTACCATCAGGGCTGAGGGCTGGAGCTACGTCCCCCCGATGCCGGGCTTCGCGGAGGTGGTGAGGCAGCTAAATGCGGGGATTCCGAATCTGGGCGCGGTGCTGGGGCCGGCGATTGGGTTGGGGGCCGCGAGGGTGACGGCGTGCCATTTTTCGGTCATGGCTGGGGATGTGGGCGCGTTGTTTAATGCGGGGCCGAAGGTTGTTGCCGGTGAGTTCATGGCGCGGTGCGGTGGTGGTGGTGATTCTTGCGCGTGTGCTGACGGGTGGGAACAGGTGCGACGTTTGAGGAGGGGTTGAGCTTCAGGGATTTGGGCGGGCCGGCGATGCATTGTACGAATGGGACGATTGATAATCTGGCGAAGAATGAGGCCGAGTGCTTCGAGCAGCTGAGGACGGTGCTGAGCTTCTTGCCGAATTCGGGGACGGAGATGCCGCCGGTGCTCCCAAACGAGGACCCAGTTGATCGCACGTCTCCAGAGCTGCGAACGCTGATCCCTCGGAAGAGAGAAAGGATGTATAATCCAAGGAAGATCATCACCTCCGTGGTTGACAAAGGCAGCTGGTTTGAGATCGGTGCCCTCTGGGGAACTACTGCGATCGTGGGACTTGCCCGGATAGGCGGCCGTTCTGTTGGTATCGTGTCATTGAACTGCGAAGGTTTGTCAGATCATTCCCGAGAAGCTGCAAGTCGGACACAATGGCTGATGCACACACAGTAAATGCCGGTGCCCTCGACGCCCTCGGATCTCAGAAGATCACCCGCCACCTCAAGTTCCTCGACATCTTCAACGTCCCCATGGTTCAATTCGTCGACATCCCCGGCTACGCCGTTGGCACAGTAGCGGAGCGCACCGCCACGATGCGGCACGGCGTGACGCTCGCAACAACTTACTACAGCACCAGCATACCCATCTTCTCTGTCATCGTGCGCCGCGTCTACGGCGTCGCCGGTGGTATCATGGTTGACTCGCGTGATCCTCACATGCGTGTTGCCTGGCCCAGTGGTGAGTGGGGCAGTCTACCCCTCGATGGTGGTATTGAGGTGGGGCACGCGCACGAGCTAAAGGAGATCGAGCGAAAAGAGGGAGCGGAGAAGATGAAAGAGAGGTATAAGGAGTTGGAACTGGAGTATAGACGCTTGATGAATCCAGTCCGGACTGCAAATGCCTTTGGGATAGAGGAGATCATCGATCCGGCCGTCACGCGGCCGGTGCTGGCGGAGTGGGTGAAGCATATGTATGAGGTGTTGCTGCCGCTGAGAGTACAGCAGAGGGCTGCAGGGACTCTAATGCCGACGTTCGCCTGATCGGTTGCATTTATGGTGATGTGAGAGACAAGCTCACTCAGACTTGATTCAGAAATAGTCACCACTGACACTAGTATGCTCTTCAGAAATTAATCAAACATACTTGACAAAATCCTTTCTCCCGATCCATCTCGACCTTTTCCTGGCTCTCTCCTGCCCCCTCAAAAAATGGTCTCCTCGCTTAGCAGACATACTGCAGCATCAATCCTTCAAACCTCTCCTGCACGTGGACTGTTTTCCTTCTCTAACAACCGGATCCCAGAAGATCCGGAAGGGCGGGTGTCTGATTCAAAAAGAGGTCGGTGAGATCCATGGTGTCGGAGCAGGTGCCTGCAGCTCTAGCCTTAATGGCAGGCATCTGGTACTGGCTGGGGCTGCCAATCGCAAATGCGTCATCGACAGCCTGGAATGTCACCGGAACAGGGTCGCTGCCAGCCGGGGACAAGTAGGACTGGAGAAGCGCGAGAAGACGGTTGTAGATGTCGTCGTTCATGACTTCCTGTGTGGATGCATTAGTAAAGAACAGTTTCCAAGTGAACATTTGTTCCCCGACACGTACATTGAATTGAACACCGATCGTACCCTCCCACGCGACGTCTTCGGCGCCACCGGTGGTGCCCCTGTTGAAGAGGGTGCGGAGCGACGTGAGGTCACTGCCCGCCAGATTCCGACCCAGCCATGATCTGAAGTGGGCAAAGTAGGCTGTAGATATGACAGAGGCGCGTTCGGCGGAATCTGCTGCATCCTCTTCTCCCATCCTCTCCTTCAGGATTTCGAACATCGCGCCGGTAACCCGAAGGAAACCCATGATTCGGAATTTCCCTTCAGTGCGCCCAAGGAACTTCGACTTGGAGTGGAAGACCGTGATTCCCTGGTTGGGATTGATTTCGCGCTGCTCGAGAGATGTTGTGGGCGTGGTGTCGACGGTCAACGGTGCGGCAATGGCCGTGGCGAACGCCATGGCGGTCTTGGATGATTGGTTAGAGTAGGGAGGGGCTTCGGCAGAAGGTAACTTACGGTAATAGCAGCGAAGAACTTCATGTTGACTTGGTTTAATGAAATGATATCGTAAGAATGCTGGATTTGATTGTAGAGTGTGGAAGGCAAAGCGATGATGGTGATGATGAGCAAGCTTTACTTTCGGACAGCAGCAATGTCCATTATAAAGGCTTCGCCAAGTAGAGGCTGGGGTCGATCTAACAAATACCTAAGTCGAGGTTCCTTTGAGATCTCTCCAGAAGGAGTTGTCCATCGTCATTCCCAACTAGGGAAGTGGGTCAAAGATCCACGGAGGCTTGTAGGTGGTGTTGGGATCGCTGTGGCGAGGATGTTTTTGCATTAGGGACGGTCATTCGTAGGCCAATCAAGCGTAGTAGGATATTGTCCGGGCGCTTGGCGGGTCGCGGGGTAGGTGAATAAAGCCCTGGCAGCATTTGCCAAGCCGGCCCCCACCCGACAGAGCCTCACCATAAATAGCTGGTGGGGGCCGGCTGTGTGTCGATCAGGCACACGCACGAGCCGCCAGGGTACACTAACACGATTTCACAGCCCCAAGTTAATAACTTATTCCCCGAGATCTTCAAGATACAGATCCAGAATGAAGTCATTCCAAGATGTTGCAGACTGAAATAGTACACGAAGAGTTGGACGCCACCCCCAAGCCTTGGATCTGTTCGCCACCGGAGCCATCGCGACGTCCATTTGGGTCAAATAGAGCTTGGAAGTCCCTTGGAAATGGAATATAAAAGACGTTGTATCTCGGACAGTTTCTGAAGCATCATCAGCATCATCAAGCATTCAACTCCACGAGTCAATTCAACCAACCTCACTCCAACCTTCTCCGCATCAACTTTTACTTCGAAATCACCATGCATTTCCAATACGCTTCCATCGCTTCCTTTGCTCTCGCAATTGGAGCACTTGTCCCATCTATTTCCGCTTTCCCCCTAGGCGAACCCGATGATTCTGCCAATGTCACCGAAACCAGCATCGAGAAGCGTTTCGAGGTCCTTCCTGAAGATTGTCAATGGGCACAATATTTTGTTGGCAATATCGACTGCTACTACAAGTGGTCAAACGGACAAAACTTCCTCAACTACGTCATCCAAATTACTCCTACCGGTCAGGACTCGGACGGTTGGTGTGAAGGCATCCGGGTAGGCTTTCCAGAACTTGATGCAAAGCAACGCACGCTAACAGACCATAGGACAACATTCAGGGAGAGTGTGGTAGAAGAGTGGAGATCAGCGGCTGCAACAAGGACTGGGAGTGGAAGGAGATCCGGAACCCCGAGACCGGCGAGATTGCCCGGGCCCACGGCATCGATATGAACTTCCACTGGGACTGGCCGTGGGAGACTTCGGACGACGAGACTCAGTGCGTCACTACAGCCATCAAGAAGGCTACCTGCGGCGCCTCGACTATCTGGAATAATGGCCAGTGCTACAAGTACTAGAGCCGACGGAGTGCTGGCACTTGGCGGGCGGAAGCAGAGACGGGTTGCTTGGGTAATTTAGCGAGTGGACACTTTCGGGAGGCAATGGACACGCAATACTTAATTGTACTGAAGACAGCAAGGAATAGCGGTAGAAGTCACTCAGCACTTATGGCAGTTCGCGAACTGATTCTACAGACATTCAAACTTGTGTGAACATAGCAGCATTTCAGAGCACAAGACCTTTCCTAAAGGAGCTCGGAAGATTTCTACCTCGGGATTACCACTTTTGGGAAGATTTGCCGCCCTTTTGACATGCCGCGCCCTCCTTACTTCCTCGTTTCACTCTCACTCCTCCCTTTTGTTGCCGGCAAACGCCGCCAGCACTGTCGCGCCAGATCTGAAACCCAGTCCTACAATATGAAATTTTTCAGCTGTGATGATATCATTCCTCCAAAGCTTTTTCCCTGCTACTCGAGTACATGTTTACACACGAGCCATCCCTTGCGGGTGCGTTTCATGTTAATTTCCAGGTATGTCCTTCTAAAATGCTGGCTGTATTGTCCAAATGTTTCATGGGCACCGAGGTTCCTGAAGCCGCCACATACGCTTTCTTGGTTTCCACAACAATTGATGTATCGCCCATCTTTCACTGCAACGCCGCACATTGCTGTGTCAAGGGATAAAACTATCGCGACTACCCAAATTCTTCCTGGCAATGGGACTACGGTGTGATTGGAGTGAGGCATCCAGCTGTTATTACACAATCCGCGCACCTTGCGGATCACTACCAGCCTTACCGATGGAATCTGCGCCAGCGGAAAATGCCACGCCCCTTCCAAAATGTATACAATTGACCTCAGTTGCACCATGTGCTTCTCGAATTCTCTGCGGGCTACTTGACGTCCAAGGTCAATAGCTTGGCTCTCCGAACCAACATGGACGACGCGCCACTTATCAGAGATGGCTCGAGTCCCTCCGGCATCCACTTAGGTGCCTGGACCAACTGGTCTCAGGGGCAAATACTTGGAGCTACACTTACGCTGGACCGCCAAAGTGGAGGCCTCCTTATTGCGGGGATGGCCCTTTTTGTCACCTGGGTTGCAACGAGTTTCTGGAGGATATGCTGCCTCATGTTCCACCGGATGTACTCCACGGACAAGCCCCGCGACGGCCTCTACCACCAGCGCCAGGCAATCCTCAGGAACTCGGCCAGCGCAGGAAGCGGAATCACCAGCCTTCTGCAAACGGGGTGGGCGTGGCGCCGGAACGCTAGAATTTCTTTCTGCCGTACCCTCCCCGTCATGCTCTTTGCAGCCCTCTGCATCGTCGCATTCGCGTTTGCCAGTGTCTTATCTTCCAAGATCTCCACGGCCATGAGTAACGAGGTGCTGGTCTGGAGCCCGAATTGTGGCTACACCAGCACCGTCTTCAACGACCCGGAATCACTGGCGGCGCAAACATTTGAGCCTTACCTGCAGCAAGATGCTGTTTCCTACGCCAACTATGCCCAGCGGTGCTACCGCACGGACACGTCGTTGGTCCTCGGGTGTTCGCAGTTTGCCAAGAAGAGTCTTCGAAGCTCTTTTCAAGGAAACGCAAGCTGTCCGTTCGGAGGCGACATCTGCCGGAGTAACTCGTCGAACCTGGTCCTGGACACCGGCTTTCTCGATTCTCATTACGACTTTGGGCTCAATACACCCCTGGGGGAGAGATACCAATATCGGCAACGGGTACAATGCGCTCCGTTGAATACTCAGGGATACAGTCGGCCCTACACAGCCCTGAACGGTAGGAAGTATACGAGATACTACTTCGGCGAGAGGATTCCACGGGATGCGCAAGACAACGGATACACCTACGAGTACTACAACGAGTCTCTCGTCGACCTCCTTGAAACCAACCTGACAAGCGCACAGCCGGACTATACTTTGAGGTAAGTAGGGTGTCAAGCTCATTTTTGCTATAGGATTCGCAACTGATCCCTGCCAGCGGCATGTCTTCATCTTCTTTCAATGGCACCATTCAAGTGAACGAGTCAAACTGGCTTCCAATCCCACAGCTCCACATTCCAAACGCGGACATATCCCTATTCTTCCTCTCTGGAAACCAAGTGGTCTATACCGAGCCGACAAATGACAGCTGGTACCAAGGTAACCAGCTCGTGCGAGAAGCTTCCAGCGTCGTAAACCTCGGACCTGGAGTGCAAGGCCCATACTTCTCGAACGAAGCTGCGTCTCCAATGGCCTGCGGAGTTCAGGTCCAGTACTGCAACCCAAGTCTCCCAGAAGGCAGAGAGGGCGGCCGATGCTCACCTCTAGCCGCCTCTGCGGACGCTTTGGACTACATGACGAGCAATCTATCCGGCGAGCAGCTGCAGCAGTTCCAGTGGTTCATGTCAACCACCATCGACCGTGCTCTCAACCTCTACACCGCCGTCAACCGCCTGGGCGTCCAGCTCCTGACATCGCGGTACCGGCTGCAAAACGGCATCCAGGGCGTGCTACCCGACACGCAATGGCAGCAGGACGTGCAGCACTGGCACGCCACGACCCTCGCCCACCTCCAAGGCACCTTCATCACCGCCGCCACCGGGCCCCCCGACCCCACGCTCCTCCCCTGGCTCACCCGTCCCACCACGCCGTCCACCCAGCGCCTCTGCCGCAACCAAAAGATCCTCAGCGCATCCCACACCTCCTTCTCCCTCCTCTACCTCACCATCCTCCTCGCCACCGGCGCCCTCACCATCCTCGCCGCCGCCACTCTCGAGCCGCTCCTTTCGCGCCTCCAAACCCGCCGCCACGACTCCGACCCGCGCGGCGCGGCCCACGCCCACGCCCGCCTGGAGTGGCTCGCCACGTCCGTCCCGCACCTGCAGCGCCTGGCGCACGAGCCCATCCTCGCGCCCGCGCTCTGGGTCCGCACCGCGCGCGCCGTGCCCGTCACCTGCGGGCGCGGCGAGCCGCTGTGCCAGCTCGACCTGGCGGACGCGACGCACGTGCGGCTGCGGGCGCCTACGACGACGACGACGGCGGCGGCGGGAGCGCGCGACGGCGACGACCGCGTGGCGAAGCTGCCCGAGATGAGCTTCCGCGAGACGATGGGGTCGGTGACGACGGGGGGGACGGGGACGGATGGCGGGAGGGGGAGCAGCGACGCGGGCGGCGAGGCGGAGAGGGCGGCGGCGGGGAGGAGGGAGGAGGTGTTGTTGAGCCCGCTGCCGGATTATGATAATTGGCCGTTGCCGCCGAGCGGGCAGCTGACGCCGGTGGTGCAGCCGGGGAGCCCGGTGAGCCCGAGAGAGACCAGGGGGGAGGGGTGGGGGAGGAGGAAGGAGGATAGGAAGGTTGGAGGGGGAGGGGGTGGTGGTGGTGGTGGTGAGCCGTTGTAGAGGGCGGTCCTGAGCGACTTTAAGGGTTTTTGTATGCATATGTTGGATTGCAGATTTCGGCAGGTTCGGTTGGGAATATTAATGGATTTGTAATTGACTAGTTCCGCTGAAACCATAGAACACCGATTATGGTAAATAAGCCCCTGATATCATTCACTTCGTCCCCAACGCAAAACCGCAGCACTGCCGACCCACCTTAACTCCTTATCAGATAACAACGCAATCAACCGCCATTCCGTCTTTCTTCTCCAATTCAACCTGCTCCATCGGCCACCTCAACCACCTCCGCGCCTCCTCGCCCTCCTCCACCAACTCCTCCACCCTTGCCACCAACCGCCTCCCCCAGCCATTAACCCACCAGTGACCATCCACCCAGTGCAACAGCACGCCATAAAACGCAAACACCACCAACGCCCTCGCCTCCCTCCTCCCCAGCGCCACCAAAAACCCCTCATCCACACTGATCGCCCACCCGAACACCGCGCGCATCGTCAACACATCCTCGCCGTACATCTCCCACGCCTCAAAAATCGACATCAGCTCCTCCACCGCCACCAAACACACCTCCTCCACGCCATCCGCGCCCCTCCCATCCCTCAACCACGCCCTAACGGCCACCAACTCCGCCACCGCAGCCCCCACCACCGACGCCGCGGCCTCGACCCCCACCCCACCGTCCCGCTCCGCCGCCGCCCTCCGCTCGGCCAGCTCCCGCAACCGCGCCGCGGGCTGCAGGCGCGTGTAGACGGCCGCGGTCAGGCCGTTCGCCAGGATCCAGGCGCGGCCGCCGTCGGTGATGCCGCGCACGCCGCGGCTGAGGCGCAGCCAGCCGGCGGGCAGCCCGTCCTCGACGACCAGCAGGTCGGCCGCGCCGGCCACCGGGTCGGGCGCCGCGGCCAGCGAGATGATGAGCGTCAGGACGGCGAAGACGTACAGCGGGGCGCAGGAGGCCGCCGTCACGGACGGGAGGAGCGAGGTGGCGGTGCGGAGGGCGAGGCGGTGCTGCGTCAGGGCGCGGAGGGTGTGGTGGTGGGCGAGCGCGGTGGCGGCATCGTCGGCGGGGGCGTGGTTGGGGCCCGGGTGGAGGAGGGTGTGGGCGAGGTGGATGCCTGACAGGGCGAGGAGGGCGCGCATCACGAAGGGGTGCGAGAAGGCGAGGCGCGGCACCTCGATGCGCCACCATGTCTGCAGCTCTGGCGAGATGCTGAGGGTCTGCGCGGTCGTGACGGTGAAGTGGTGAAGGAGCTCGAGGTCTGCGATGTTGAGCTCGAGGTCTGGCGGCACGGCGGTGTCCGGGTTGCTGGGGCCGCTGGCGGGGGTGTAGGTTTTCCCCGAGAAGTGCTGCCACCACAGGTTCTCGTCGCCGTCGTCATGGCTGAAGCAGTGTGCTGGGGTTGCGGGAGCTGTGCCGGGCGAGTGTGTTGCGGAATTTGCCGCAGTGACGGCTCGCGGCGAGGCAGAGCTCGAAGGGGTGGATGATGGCTTGACGGCAAAGTTGCAGAGGATGGAGTGCTTGGTGCACTGCCAGCACTGCGGCTTCGCTTCGTCACACTGCGAGTCTCGTCAGGGGCCGGCGCTCTGCCTTATATCGAACCTGGGCAATTGGGTCCCAGGAAGCAGGAATGATCACCACCGGGCGGGCTCGCCAAGACGGCGACGACAAAGCTTACCTTGATCTTGCGCTGCTTGCAATTGCTGCACCCGCTCCTCGACTTCCGGTGGGTCCTCCGCGAGCGGTACGGGCCGGGTGTGTATGGATTGAGGGTCATGTTTGGAGAGCAGCTCCCAGTGAGCCGCAAAGAAGCAGAGCGAGGGAGAAGATGCGTACGACGCGCTCCGGGCGGGATATTCCACTTTAAACCGGAGCCCGAGGCAGGCAGCTGGCGGCGTCAACCTTACGCGGTCTGCCCGTGCGGGCTGTCATGCAACCAGACCAACCCGAATACGAAAGCGGGCGTAAAGCACCAATGATGTGGCAAAGTCAAGCTGGCAAGGCGTCGGCAGCTGGCCGACAGAGAGCTGGGGCGATGGCGCCAGGCCAGGCCTGCTTGCCGGCGCTGCTGCAGCGTGGTTGCGATCTGATGTTGGTCGGGGAGCTGCATGCCGGAAGTGGCAGTGCGCTGCTGCATCCGCGGCTGGACTTGGGCTCTCGGCAGCCAGGCAGGCCATTGGCGTATCGCTGCAGCTCCACTTCTGCCAGATCTCGGCGGCCTGGCGAAGACAAGGAAGGGTGTGGTGCACGTTGTGCGAGAGCGAGGGCATGCGAAAGGCCCAAAGCGGCATGGCCCGGCGACTGGCAACTTCGAACGTCGGGAAGTCTGGAATCACTCGAGAATCCGGTCGGAATCAACTCGCCGCATCAGCCAGCAGCGGGGGCCGGGCACGGCTCGAGAGCACGCGGCTGCGAACGTCGGACAGCGCGATGGCCCACTGCAAGCAGCCGCACTTACTACTCGGTACGTGCATATTCCTATATCCAGCGTGCTCGCGACGTTCGAAGTTGCTCAGCCACACTGCTAGCGACTGTGAGTTCCCGGAACAGGCAGGCCGGGCACTCTAGCCTCGAACGTCGGCTGCACGCTGAATATAAGAATGCCCAAGAATACACCATCCCGCCGACCCTCCCGCCGACCCTCCACGCCCCGCCGTCCGCCGTCTCTGGATCCGGACAGCCCGCAGGCGCCCCCCGACACGGCGAGCGCGCGAGCACCACCGTCGAACGTCTGCAGCGCCACCGTCCCGCGCCCGCCTCGTCGCAACACGGTCTCCAAGCCCCGCGTCGCCGTACCGCCATCTCGCCAATCCTTCTCACCGACGTTCGAGGTTGGCCCCGTCCCGCCCCAACCCCGAAAGCGGCCGCCGGATGGAACGCCGGGGAGCCGCACAACCACCACGCGCGCGCCCGCGCGCAACCAACGTCGAACGTCTGAAGATTCCGAATCACCCGCTCCCCCTACCGCACGAAATGTAGAAGACCAGGGAAAATCGCTCATCGCGCTAAGGCTGCTGCAGCCCAGAGATGCCGCCTTACCCGGGGGGTGGTTGGCACTCGGGGTTTGGTGCGAGCGGTGGAGAGGATAGGGCTGCTCAGCCACAATCCGCTCCCCGCACCCGCGCCTGAACAGGCCTAGACGGGGGACGCAGAAACGTGGGCGAACAGCGCAGCCCGGCCCGCAAGGTCGAACGTCGGAAATCTGGATCGAGCGTTAGTAAGGAGAGGGGGGTCCTGGCAAGCCGTCGCACGGCCGAGAAACCCTTTTCCTGTCGCCATGTGTGCTCTCGACGCTGGCGAGCCGGGCGTTGTCTGCTTCGAACGTCGTGAGCGGTCGGAGAGAGGGTTAGGGACTGCCGGAAGGGGAAACTAAACTGTGAGTGGAAAAAAAAAAAAGAAACGAAAAAAAAGAAGTTTTTGACGTTGCGTAAAATTCCTCTATTCCCTGCACGGGAACTTCATCCAGCCCTGCGTCCCACGCTCAGCCCGTCAACTCTCTTACATATCCTACAACATCTCTTCACAAGTATTCTACATAGTGTACAGCCCATCTCCCAACCGCTTCGATCAATCCCTCCCCCTCACCACCGGTGACCCTCTCCCCGCTAATGCCCCGCCGCCCCCACAACCTTCCTATTCCGCTTGATCGCCGCGTTCAGCTTCTTCGTGAACTCATTAGCGCGCTGCTTCTCCACATTCAGCTCGAACTCGAGCTCCTGCAGCGTCAGCGCGCCGCCACTCCTCCTGCACGCCTTGACCGACGACGAGATGTTGGCCGGCAGCGGCGCGGGGCCGGCGATGTTGCCCGGATGGATGCCGAGGAGGGGCGCGGCGGCGTCGGACAGCGTGATGCCGTTGATGTGGATGTAGTGGCTCTCGAACGGCGCCGCCAGCAGGGACGACGAGTGGTGATCGGCGGCGGCGCCGGCCGACGAGGACGACGACGACGAGGTCGACGCGGCGCGGTCGGCGTTGTCGACGGCCGACGGCACCGCGACCACGACGTTGTCCTGGATCGTCGGCGACGCCGGCATGATGAACTCGTCGTTGTAGTTGGCCGCCTCGTCGAACGCCTTTGCGGCGGAGGCGGCGGCGTTGGTGTTGGCGTTGGCCTGCTGGCCCGGTCCCGCGGCGGCGGCGGCCGCCGCCGCCGCCGCGAGCTGGCTGGCCTTGCGCTGCTGGGCGGCCAGCGAGTCGCGCAGCGTGTTGCTCTTGTCGACGACGGCGCGGACGTTGAGGTTGCGCACGATGCGCTCGAGGTCGAGCGCGGGCTCGCGCGTCGGGTGCCACGCCGTCGCCGCCGCCTCCTTGCGCCCCAGCCCGGCCTCCAGCTCCAGGTACCGGTCCTCCTCGTCGCGCGACAGCCCGCGCAGGATCGTGCCCGCCGGCGTCACCAGCACCCGCGACGACAGCCGCCCGTCCTCGCCGCCCAGCCGCTGCGCCTCGCCCCGCTCCAGCACTCCCCGGATCGCCTCGTCCGACAGCGTGTACTGCCGGTCGCGGTTGCCCACGTCCTGCAGCGTGATCTGCCGCTCGTTCGGCCCCTGCGGGAACGACTTGAACATGTTCTCGAGCGTCTCGTGTGTGATGGCGCCCTCATCCTGGAGCTTCGCGATGATGGACGCCGGCGTCACGGCCGGCTTGGGCGGCTCCTCTGCGGGCGGAGCGGCTTCGACGACGGCGTCGACGACCGGGCTGGGCGTGTCCTTCTCGACCGGGGCCTCTGGCTCGATCTCTGGCGATGGGGCTTTCTCTGCCGGTCCCGGCGTGCCCGTCCGGCTCTCGGAAGGCGTCGACGTTGCGGTTTTCGGAGCTTTGGCTGGCTTTGCCTTCTTCTCCTTCTTCTTGCGCGTCTGGATGCCTTCCACGCGCGTTGGCTCCTCGCTTGGAGTGCGCGAGTGGTGCAGCTCAACCTCGGTCATCTGGCGAGCACGTTCTTGTCTCTCCTTCTTCGCTTGACTCTTCGTCTTGGTGCGTGTGGGTGCTGAGCCAACTCGGTTGCCTGGTGGAGGAGAGTTGGCGCGCGACATGGATGCCGAGGTCATCGAGGCATTGTCAGAAACAAATTCACTCAAGGGTGTGCCGGGTTGGTTGATGGATGCGACGCTAGGCTGCCTTGAGCGGATGCTCACAACGCTGGGAGGTATGGCGGCGGTACTGGGTCCCGACGATGCGCTAAGAGCGGGAGGCGTCTCGGTCTTTGGGGTATTGGTGATGCGCATGATCTGCGGGCCCGACCGCTTCAACGGTGAGCCAGTGGTAGCTCCAGTGGGAGTTCCAGGGCGCGATGTGGATGTTGCCGTTATCGACATGGTCCGAGGGTTCTTCGCCGCACCGTCGGTTGCTGACGAAATAAGGTTATCCGACCCGATGGACTCTTTCTTGGGAATTTGCAGCGGCCCAGGGTGCTGGCGCTTTGCGCTAGACATCGATGACTTTGCTTCTAGCCTAGTTTCTGGTGAAGCTTGACTGATCTTCAGAGGTGAAGATGGCACACTACCCGCCTTGAACTCCCCAGCAGCAACCTTGGCCATCGTCTTCTCAACCTTTGCAGGTGACGGGTGAAAAGGGCTTTCATCCTTTGACTTGACCTCAGAAGCAGCTACATCCTCTGCTCCGCTGTCCTTCGCCTTGCTCTTCGCTTTATCCCCAGCCTTCGGGGTCTCAACTTTGGCTGATGGTTCCGCTTTGGTTTTGGTCGGCGTCGCAACCATCGTCTGCACTTTACCTGGGATTGACTTGGTAATGGTTGGCGTCTTGGAGGCTTCAGTGCTGACTTCGGTTGCCTTACTGCGTTCTGACTCCTTGGTAGTCTTCCTTGCTGGCGTACCCGAGCGAGATGTCGGCAGAGGAAGGTCAGGGACCGCCGGCGTGATTACGTGCGGTGTCGCTGCATGCGGGGTAGGGATACCCGGCGGTGGACGTATTGGTGCACTGGCTGGTGTTCCCACCCTACTGACGGGAGCAGAAAGGCCCGGGGGCACAGTCGGCGTCGCACGACGGGGTTGCTCGAACAGATATGCAAGATCCGCTGGGTGCATTGGTTGTATCTCAGGCTCGCCGACGAGAGCGTCGACGCTCCTAGAGAGAGGGTCCTGATCGCCTACTGCTTCCGTAATCAGCATGTGATGATTGACGTTGTAGTGGGAGATGCTTGTGATTGAATCGACAATGTAGTGGATGCGATGGCAAGGATTGCTCGAACACTTGACGCTCAAAAACCAAATATAATAACACATGGGACAAGATATTCTCGACGTCTTCGTCACGGCCAAGGTACAGTATTTAAGAAAGCCATCAGAAGTCTGATTGTTCTGTGAGTGAAACGCCATCTACGAGGTGGCTGGAAGGGAATTTACGTACAGAGGATGGCCATGACGAAGACGAAGAGAAGGACATGCTGTCGGACCTAAGAAGGTAGCGACGCATCGCCCGTAAGCTCAATGAGGCAGAATGAAAATCGGATGCCAGAAGCCCAACCAGAAAAAGCCTGCCGACCGCTCATTGCCAGCTTGACATGAGACCCCGATCCCGCCGCAAAACTCCAGAGGCCACCCCGAATGCCAGCCGGCCGGGTACGAGCCAATGCATCGCTTGCCCACCAGAAGAACGCCACCGTAGCAAAAAGAAAAGCAAGCAAAGTAGAATGACAATGAAGGGGAACGACGCCAGGAAACTACCACCTGCTGAAGCCACCGTTGTACACGGATGAGAACCCACCTTGACCCTGGCCAGCGTACAGCCCTTGACCGACCATGGCTCCGCCTTGGTGCAACCTAGCCTGCAAAATACTCGGGTCCGCAACATCAACTACACCACCTCCGGAGGAGGAAGTGTTAGCATGTCTGTGCTTCTTCCCCTTCTTCTTCTGCTTCTGGGAGCCAGACTCTTGGTATGCGCCAGGCTGTCCATAAGGGAAGTTCAGAAGGCCAGGGGCTGGGCTGGGCGTAGAAGCCGTGGTGGGATTCTGGTGCAAGAAAGAAGGGAACATTAACTCACGCTTGCCGGTATCGTGCAGCTGGCTGCCGCCAGCGTTGCCACCCCTACCCCGAAGGAGCTCTCTCATCGCATCCTCCTGGGTATTTCTACCCATGGCGTTGGCACCGTAGCCCACCCCACTGGTGGCGAAGCCGTGGCCTTGGCCGAACATGCCACCTCCACTGATGGGGGGAGTGCCAGTCGTCTTCAGGCCCGGAGGAGGACCCTGGACGCTGCTGGAATAGAACTGTTGGCCGAGGGGCTGGTGCTGAGAGAGCTGGCTGAAGTGGCTGTTGGGAGGCATCATGGAGGACTGCTGGTTCATGAGCTTCGCGTTGGCAACAGGCTTGACATTCGTGGAAGCGCTGTTGTTGTCGTTGGCAAAGGTGAAGCGAGAAGTGTGCCTGGCATGTCCTCCAGCGTTGCCCTGCATACCGGGTTGGATCTGGGACTGAGCACCCTGGAAAAGGTTGCTGCCACCCCCCTGGGTGTTGGCAGACTTGAATTGCTGCAGCAGAAGTTGCTGTTGCTGCTGCGTCGTGAGGCCGCGGTTGGCGAGACCCAGATTTGCCATCTGTTCCGAGAGACCGAAGTTCTGGTCCAGACCGAGACTCGAGCCGCCGAGAGCTTGTTGTCCAGGTGCCTGGATAGCGTGCTGCTGTCCGTGACCAGCTTCGGATCTCTCCTCCGGTTCACCGCCGAGCTGCATGCTGCCTCCACCAGTGGCTTCCTCTTGTTCTTGCTGTGCCAAAGCAGCTTCCCGGAGCGCCTGCGCCTCCGCTTCTAGCCTCTGCCGTTCCTCCGCCTCCTTCTCCTTCACTACCTTCCTCCGCTCACCACCATTCATGTCGAAAAGAGGAGGGAAGCTGGAAATGATCTGCAGTTCGTCGTCCTTCAATGCGGTAGCCGAAAATACGAATGCCAGTCCGTTGCCAGAGAGATTTTTCAGTACTTCATCCAGTTGAGACTCGGGGCGTTTCGGTTCCATGGGAGGTTGCTCGGCCGCTTCCTTCGGCAGTTCTGCGGGCGCGACACTCTCCTTCGCCTTACCAGCCTTCTTGGTCTTGGTCTCTTCCGGCTTTGCGGGCGCTACAGGGGTTGCATTGGTATCCTTCGGGCTGGCTCCCGAAGCGCTCGTTGGCTGACTGGTGCGGCGCGGTTGAGCAGTTGGCGGGGGCTTGTTGGCCCAGCTTGCGTGTGAAGGCAATCCAGGGCCATCTTGCGAACCATTGGATCCGTCGTGACTTTCCTGCCGCTTCATGGGGCTTGCAGCGGCAACGGACTGCGGTGCATGCTGGGGCGGCGGTTGCGGGTGAGGGTGAACGGCGGACGATGCGCGGGCTTGATTAGGATTCTGTGTGGATATGACATTCATCGAAGAGAGGTCCTGCCGCGTGAAGCTATCGCTCTCTTCGCCTGGCTCGTGAAGGAACATGCAATTGCGATTGTTGCATTGCTCGTTGCGGAGGTATGCGGAGCAGTACTTGGTGGTTCCGTACTGGGCCCTACACAACACGTCAGAGACAGCAATCAGACATTTACGGTCCAGACATACCGCAAGACCCTATCCCCATTTACCGAGCCATCCACAGCAGCGATACAAGTGGCGGCGTCCTCCTTCTTGGCGAAAGTCACGTAGACACCGACGGATTGCTGTGGATGCGACGTGTCCTTGGCCTTGCTCACGACAATCTTGATGATCTTGCCATATTGTCCAAAATACTGGTCGCCGCGTAACGTCTCGAGTAGCTTGTCCTCTCTCGTTGTAGGATTGAGACCAGTGACGTAGACGAGGTTCTTTTGAACAACGCGCAGGCCGGCGAGATGTTTACGGCTTAACGAGTCGGCCTCACGCTTCTGGGCTTCCTTCTGGCGTGCAGCGGCCTTCTTCTTGGCTTGCTGGGCGAGATCGGCCTTGTAGTTGGCCATCCTATGCGAGATCAGCATGCGTGGCTCGAGCGGCGGCGGTGCGGGCAACCTACTCTTCCGGACTGATGACCTTCCACTCTATGCTCTTCTCGTCGTACGGCCGACGACATGCGGGGCAGAGGCCGTTCATGGTGGTCTTGATGTTGTTGTAGCAGAACTGGCATATCTGTTGCGGCCCAGTCAGTACAGGGCGGCGCAAAAGTCGGTTGTGGCGGCGTGGTCTGGCATACCTGGTAGCCGCATGGACAGGGCTTGAAGTTCTTGTCGGAGAGGTCGAACTCCTCAACGCAGAGGGGGCAGAGCTCCTCCTCTTCATCGTCGATGAACTGGTCTACCTGTGCGCGGGACATGGTGTGTGTGGTGATGGAGAGCGGCGGTGGCGCTCGCGGAGCGTGTTATGCAGGGAGATGGATGCGCAGAACGGGCGGCGGAAAGCGCTCGCGGAGCAATGCAGAGGAAGACAGGCAACAAACAGACGAACGCCGGCCGTGAGCGGGAGTCAGGAGAAGTCGTTACGCGTGGGCGAGGATGGGCGGAAGGAGGTGGTTGTAGAAGCGGCCGGGCACAATCGCCGGGCCTCGCTCTGGCAGCAAAGCTGTTCCGGCGCGGGTCACGTGCGCGCCCGCTAATCCCTCCGCGGCCGGGCCTATCGAATCGCCGGCGTTCTCGATGACCTCGACGATTGCATAGCACCATCACCAGGCCCAGCTCCCGCCATTGGCCTCGTCCGCAGCATCCACCGAGCGTCGCGAGGCCCGTCTGCTCTCCCCCACCGTCCACCATGAGCCTCCGTCTGTCCAGCAGCCGCGCGCTCGGCGCTGCGCTGCGCTCTGCCGGCTCCTCCGTGCGGTCCAACGCCGCCCGCAGCTTCACCACCTCTGTCGTGCGCGCGAAGCCGTCCGATGCCGACACCCCGAACATGCGGGTACGACCAGCATCCACCTCAAAGTGAGGCGCACACTGACTTCTGCGCCAGTACGCAGCGCGTGCCGACCCTGGCCCTCTGAAGGCGCCCATTGTCAACCCGGCCGACAAGTACGCCGAGAAGGGCGAGGCTCTCCACAAGTACGGCCAGTACCTGCTGTCGTGTCTGCCGAAATACATCCAACAGTAAGCGTCCTGTCGAAGGCAATTGGCCCGGCTGTTGACTGGTTGCAGGTTCTCCGTCTGGAAGGATGAATTGACCATCTACATCCCGCCCTCCGGAGTCATTCCCGTCTTCACTTTCCTCAAGTACCACACCGCCGCCGAGTACACTCAGATCAGCGATATCACGGCCGTCGACTTCCCCACCAAGGACCAACGCTTTGAGGTTGTCTACAACATGCTCAGCGTCCGCCACAACTCCCGCATCAGGGTCAAGACCTACGCCGACGAGGCCACGCCTGTTCCTAGCATCTGCAGCCTGTATGATGGTGCCAACTGGTACGAGAGGGAGGTCTACGATCTGTTTGGTGTTTTCTTCGTTGGCCACCCCGATCTGCGGAGAATCATGACGGATTACGGTTTTGATGGACACCCATTGAGAAAGGATTTCCCCATGACGGGCTACACGGAGATTCGCTACGACGAGGAGAAGAAGAGAATTGTTGTTGAGCCGCTTGAGATGACCCAGGCCTACAGGAACTTCAGGGGTGGTAGCGCCGCTTGGGAGCAAGTCGGTACTGGTACGGACAGGACGCCTGAGAGCTTCAAGCTCCCCACGCCCAAGCCTGAGCCGCCAAAGGAGGGCGAGAAGAAATAAGAAGTACCGGTCTGTAAACTCTGTAAATCTATTTCTTCCGAATTCGTCGAGAAAAAGCGAGATACCGAAACAAGACGCTAGACGTTTCCTAAGACACGTTGAATTCTCGCTGCAATCCAAATATGTTCAAAGTCGAAGAAGATATGGCATGTGAAATGGAAGAAGAAGGAGTGTGATAATAGAGCTGTTCTTGGGCCGAGAGCGAAAAGCACCTCGACATTGAAAGCGTCATGAGCCGAAATCCGCACCCTGAGTTGGAGAATTCATCTGATGAAAAAGTCCCTGATAAATTGGACGCATCTGACAAAGCAAACGCCTCTTCTCAAGACGGCAGTTGCTGACACTATCTCTAAGATTATTTAAACGGAGGCTATACACTCTACACCTTTCTCTACTGCAGCAGCGTCAAAGAATCGGACCAACAAGCACGCGCGATACTAATAACCAATCACCGCAGGCGATGACATTCGATTTGCATCTAGGTCGGCTTTCTCGCTTATTCCACCTCGATTAATAAAGCAATCACGCTGAAAGCTTTGCGTGTTCAGCGTCCGTGTTGAAGCAAGCATCCGCTCGACTTATTTTAGCTTACGACTAACCGAATGTGGTACAACTCCCAACTGCCTCGTACCTCCATGCAAGCAGCAGCACCTCGTGTCCTGGGTTGGCATGCGCTCTCTTGTTCCATTTGCACAACAGAAGACCAGATTTCGAGGTCGGAAGTCAGGTGCCAAGTATGCCCCGCACGTCATTTTGACTCAGCCCACAGCAAGCGTGGGGAGCAGATATAAGATGCACTTGCTTGCATCACGGGTCACTAGTCACAACTCCGATCGACTCAGTGCGTGTGGTTGCATTTCTGACGTATTTCTTACCCTCGGTCTCACTCCTCGCTCATCCATCCAACTCGCTCACCATGCCGAACGACACCTTCACTATCACCGCTCCGCCCGGCACCGACATCTGGCGCAAGCCACCTAGCACTAACAGGTAAACGCGCAGCCCACCCCAGCAAATCTCCGCAGAGTGCTGCTAGAGGCAACAGCTAGCACAGACTGTATTCGCCAAACACGATTGCATACACACTTGAAGCATTCACCTAGATAGCTTTTGCATGACATCTCGCCGTGTCCGCCCAAAGCCATTCGCACTCCCCAATATCCCAACAACCACCTCCCCTCCCGCGCCCACGCATCACTAACGCACCCCCCAGCTTCAACGCGCCGACGCAGTCCCTCCTCCCCAGCGGCCCCATCCCGCTCTCCTCCTTCACACGCGCACGCCTCACGCTCCGCGGCCCCTGGACGACGCGCTACGACCAAGGCGGGCTGCTCCTCCACCTCACGACGCCGGGCACCACCGCCGCGACGTCGCGCTGGCTCAAGACCGGCATCGAGTACTACCTCGACCGCGTGTACCTGAGCACGGTCGCCACGCAGACGCACTCGGACTGGAGCGTGGCGGCGCCGGCGGACGGCGGGGCGAGCGGCGCGACGACCATCGAGGTGCGCCGCGAGAAGGACGAGCTGGGGTCGAGCTTGTGGGTGTACGAGATCGTGCTGGGGGAGGGCGGGGAGGAGAGGGAGAGGAGGCCGTTGCGGGAGGTGACGTGGTGGTTTGCGGAGGAGGAGGGGTGGAGTGTGGATGTGAGGGCGATGGCGGCGAGGCCGGCTGCGAAGGAGAGTGTTGTGGGTGAGGAGGGGCTGGTGGTGAGCTTTGAGGGAGTGGAGGTGGAGGTTGCGTGAGGGCTGAGGAGATGGTGGGGTGCCGGGTTTGTGTGGGGGTGCTGTGGGTGGAGTTCGTACGAGCAGAGGTTTCCGTGTGCTAAGGCTTCTGTGGGTACGGCTCGAACAAGGAAAGTTCGTCCCAATGTTTTGGTGCGCCGTGTGGTATGGAGTTTGGATAGGTCTCCAGAATTCCGTAAAATGCCTCAGATACGGCGCGTCCACTGATTGCCCGTGCGTGCCGCACCGCGTGAGAGACACAACGTGAGAGCGTCGGTTGATCTATGCTTTGCGAGGTTGCCGATAGGGCTGAGGTCTTGCATCTGAACGTCAGACCAGTCGTATATTTTGTTTGGCGATTCAAGGGAGGTGGTGAGGCCGTCTAACTCTAGGGGCTGCAAGGCCTCCCATGGTCAAGATGTTCCGCACGAATGAGAATCTTTGCCTGCATGTAGGACCAAGTCTTCCTCGACGAGTTCAGATGCGTCGTTGCGCGCCGTGCTCCGATGACAACAAGCGTGCCAAGTGCTGAAAAGTAGGTGTGAACGCAGTGTTGTCATTGCATGCGCCGAGAAGCGGAAGCTGCACTGTTGCGCGCAGAAGATAGCGGAGCGTTTCATATGAAGTGAGCGGCGGTATCTGCGGATCGAGACTGCTCTATCGTGATCGATAAGAGCGAGAGTGGATGGAAAAGTTCCAGCGATGGTGCAACCACGCGCTCTTGCACCTCAGACCTGCAGCCGCAGTCCCAGCCGGCACTGTGCGTCGGGGTGAATAGAAAGATGACAGATGTCTTCTTCGCCGCAATTGCAAATCACTGCGGAGCCCGCGGTCAACAGAGACAGGCCCATGACAGCGTGTTTGCTGATCTCGAACGCCCAGTCTCGGACAATCTCCACGATGACGCCAGGCGGTATCTCCAGCGTATCTCCGAAGGGCGAGAAGAGGCAGGTGTGCCGCAGGTTTCGGGCTGGCCTGACGCAGATTTGATGGGCCTGCGGCAGAATTTTCTACTCGGCAGCCGAGCTGGTGTCTGAGAAGCGCAGTGCTCGCGGCGGGAGACGGTGTGGGAGAATGGAGCGTTTCGGAATGGGGAAAACGAGCCCTAACGACACGTGAGATCAACCTTCCAGAAGGTCGCTCCAGCACATCTGCGCCGCTCGCTGCCCGTTCCTGCGGGCTCGGCCACTCCTTCCGGCAATTGCGTGTCGTGGCCCGGCGCGCTGGAGTCGCAGGCGGCGGGTCTGCCGGCGGCGGCGGAGGTGCGGACTCGCTCGCTTACGGCGAGGCTGGCAGCAGGCAGATCGCTCGCCATCCGCGCCCAGCTCGGCCTCTCCAGCATCGTCCCCGGCGGCCGCGCCCATTCGCTGCCCGTCTCCCCGTTCGCCAGCAGCAGCGTCTTGGTGTGCTTGTCGGCTAGGCCGTCTCCAGCCAGCGGGGGCTCGGAAGCTCAATTGACCGGTGCGGGCCCGTACATGTCGCCCTCTGGTAGGCCGCGCGCGTCTCACCGCTTCTCCACGACCCCGATGGGGCTACCATCCAAGCGCCTGAATCATGCTTCCTTCGGCCGCCACTCGCTGTGCCTGCGGCTCCCGCCTCCCACGGCACGATCCTTTCGCGGTCCACTGCCCGACGATAGACCACTAACGCCCTTGCAGCTGCTGTGCGCCATATTATTGACTTGCAACCTGCTGGCACGGAAGCTGGTCGTGTGAAGTTTTCGCTGAACCCTCGTACTAACCGCGCCACGCGCTCCGCCGGACGAGAAAATGAGCACCGACATGAGCACCGACGACCTGCTCAGGCAGCTCGAGGACCAGCGCACCGCCTTCCTGGCCCTGGAGCAGCGCGTCCACACGGCTCTCCGCCAGCAGGAAGCAGCCCGCCAGCAGGACGAGAGCCCGTCGTCGCCCACCTTCAGTGATGGAATCGGCCGTCAGTCGACTGTCTCGTTCGCCGAACCGAGCCGCAAGTCGACCGGCATCGCGTCGTTGCTCCAAAGCTCGGCGATGTCCGTGGACAGCGATGACGAGGACGACGAGACGTACTATGTAGGTGGTCTTTCTTCTTATAGGCCAGGCGCTCGGGCCACCTGGAGTTGCTGCGCCTTCTTTCTGGGAACTGGATCAACCTTCACTGCTCCGCTTTGCTCGCTTTGCTAACCCTTTGAATCCAAAAGGTTCGAACGCCTTTACCGAAGAAGTCGCTAGCCGAAGAGGATCTGCGCACTCACCTGAGAACCTATGAATGGGAGTCATGTGGCCAAACCATCCTTGAAGACGTAGTTTGTGACGGCCAGTTGAGGCATCCTAATCTCTTTCCGATCTCCAGAGCTGGAGACCGATCACATCTTTCTAGCTACCAGGTGTTCGACGTGGGGCCGGACGGCGCGCCCCTGAGCATCGATGTCGACGATGAAGAGGAGGAGGGAGCGCAATCGAAAGAGGCTCTATTTTGGAACACTGTCAAGGTATGTGGGAGTTTTCATGTTCCACACAGCTTTGAACAGTCCTGGCGAGAAAAACTCATGCAGTTTCAAAGACGGGGAGTTGAAGTCTTTCCCTGGTGGGACGTCGTTAGATTTTGAACATTCGTCGGATGAGTCGGCACACCATCCGGACCATATACTTGGCATGATGAATGTTTCAAATCCCCATTAAAACCCCTGTCTTTATGGCTTCTCGGCTACCATGCCGACCTTGCCGGACTCCGTACAAAGCTTGACCAGTTGATTCAGTCCAATAACACTCTCTCCAGGATGTCAATGTGGAGTCCGAGCACCGCCCTGCCGTGGGCCGAATACTGTAGGATCCTCTTAACATCTGCGCTATACGGACAAGGCTGACAATCCCTAGTATCGCCCAAGAGCCTGCGCCTATTGTCTTCGGAGCGTTACATTATGCGATGATGGAACATTTCGACATGGACGAGCTTTTCCTACATCTGGTCAATTCCGAACACTCATCGGTACAAAGCCTCTTCACCACGTCCTCTTCCGTGCTTGATGCCTACGCGCGCTCTCTACTAACCCCGGTGTCAAAGGCTACACCCCACAGGCCATTCTCAGGAGACACACGGCACCAACGAACATTCACCTTCAGCTTTGAGTACTATACCATCATCGGCGAAGATCGTCAGCCCATGCCTTGGCAAAGCCACGACAAGCGTCTTTCTGCGTCAAG
Organism: Neofusicoccum kwambonambiense; assembly: GCA_009829855.1. Lineage (NCBI taxonomy): Eukaryota > Fungi > Ascomycota > Dothideomycetes > Botryosphaeriales > Botryosphaeriaceae > Neofusicoccum > Neofusicoccum kwambonambiense. Next base: position 16,738 of record RKSS01000481.1, on the reverse strand, counting down.
TAGTCACCTTCCTCTCACCCGCTGCAGCTCAGTAGTTTCTTTGGCCTTGCTTGGAGACCCCATCAAGAAAATCCGCAACACGTCTCGACGGAAGACTTCGAAGGCAAGGCAGGGTCTTGTATACGATCCATTCTCTCCATGGCTGGTGCTCAATATTCAGGCCTATCCAGATTGGCTCGGATGTGCCGATGCTCACGACTCAAGCAAGCACTACGTCAACGGCCCGGAAGCGTTTCTAGCAACGGTGCTGATGGAGTTCCGGGATGCGCGTAAACGATACGAAGAAATTTACAAACAAATCACCAAAATGATTACCCCACCTCCAGACTTCATCTTTGACGAGGACCAACGAGATAAACGACTGTTCGAGGATGCCAACTTCACGTACACCAGAGGGTACTTCTGGGCACACCAGACCCTCGGATCCATCAACGACAGTATCAAAGCCATGATTGACGCGTACGAAGACACTTTTACGGAGGAGGTATGGGAAGGCAAGCACAAAAGTATTTGGCCGCTCCTCGACGAAGCGTTACCTCGTAACGACCACTTCAGACGGAAGCTTTATCTCCTGCGCAAAGAATTTGAGCGCGAAGTTCGACACTTGGAGGCCCAGGTAAAGGAAAATAACGACCGTCGGCTCGAGATTCGAGACCTGCGAGATCAGCTGTTCAGTGGCACATCGGTTCTGGAGTCACGCAAGTCTGTTGAGCTTTCCGAGATCACCATTCTTCAGGGGCATAACGTCAAACTTTTGACGCTCATCAACATCTTCTTCATGGTGAGTGCACTTCCAATCACTCTCAAATGAGACGTTAGCTCACACGACCCCAGCCCCTCACCTTCGTGACAAGCGTCTTTGGAATGACAAACATGTCGACTGAACACACATTTTGGGAGTTTGGCACGGTTCTGGTCACCGTCTGCGTGCCATTCTTCTTGCTGATCGGGTCTCTCAACACAACCAAAGGATATGAGTTTTGGAAAGCACGTTGTAAAGAGGTCATGAGATCAAGTATTTGGTTCCTGGCCTTCATATCTGGCTTAGCCCCGAGATCTAGTCGACCAAAGAATGGCCAGGCGCGTGAAGCGGAAGAGGAAAAGCAGAACAGTCCTCGTCTTTCCTACTCTCGGAGGCAGAGCGTTTCCTCAGACGTACGGGACCGGCCCCAACGCTCACCAACGAGCACGGATATGGAAAAGGATGATTCCACAGAGGGATCGGAGGATGGTGAAAGGAGGAAAAAGAGGTGGTTTGAGCCAAAGTTTCTAAAGAGGATATCACGCAGGGATGAGAAAGAAGAGAGTCGGACGCAGACCCAGGAGGTTTAGCAGCTGCCAAATGAACAAAATCATCACAGCACCACCACATACTTCTCCATCACGCCAACATCCTGACATGACAGCTGACATGTGAGATTTTCTTCACTATAAGTGGCAAAATGGTTTGTTGCCCGTCCGGAGTTGGAGCATTCGTCCGGGCGGAAATCTCTCGCACATTGTGTGCTCGGCCCAGGTTGATCAATCCTTCAACGCCAAGCGAGAATGCAACCATCCGGAGCCCCACAGGTGAGAGTAACCCGTAAAGACAACGGCGCCGCACCCCTAGCAACAAACCGGATGTTGTGAGTGGTCGTATGTCGGGAGAGGCATCGGCTCCAGTGTTGTGGCTCAAGCGATGACGGCACAGCGGCGCTGGGTAGCAAATTAGGCGAAGTTGCATGAATAACGAACAGCGCAACAAGAGGAATCGACGCAACGGCTGAAGTGGACGGGAGAAACGGAAGGTATGTTCCTCCGGACACTACTCATCTCGCGGCATAGCTCAGGATTTTACACATCGCCATAGCTCCGCAGAGCGGGCTGGCCCTTTCGTTTCCTCGTCTCCATCGAGAAACTTGGCGGGGAAGTGTGGAGCCGTTACTGCAGGCGGGCGTTAGTGTCGCAGGTACAGGTCCTGCTGACACGTTTATTCCTCTCCTGCAGCGGTGCCTGCGTTGCACCCTGAATCGCCAATGCAGGTTCGGCATATAGCTGGTTGGCTGGCCAGAAAGGGCAGGGGGTAGGATTGGAACGATGACCTACAACTATAATCCTTCTAGAAGCTGTAGGGCCGGGGTATGCGCCACACAGACACGCTAGAAGAACAGCCCTGACGATGCACGCTTCTTGCCTTGGAGCGAAAAGGGCAAGGGCACTGCACGGAAGAATGATGATGCAGTCGAGCCGATCCTAACTGGCAACCGGGTCCGTGAACGCCGCGTCGTGGTGTCACCGAGTAGAGACGCACCTGGGCCGTTTTTCTATAAACAAATTCGCGCATCTACCCCGGTCTCCGCCCTATAGGTACACATGGCGCTCAGCGACGTGATTGGAGGCGGTGGATCCACATAGCGCGAGAAGGCCTCGGCGCGGGCGGCGCGAGCATGTGCGAATCAGCAGGTGCTCTTGCAGGCCCACGGGGGAGCGGGTTCTGGCGGAGATGACGGACAGAAGAAGCGGGAACCAGTCAGCAGCCGGCGAGCCAGGAGGGCCACTCCAATCTCCCCATCATGACAAGACTCCGGGTTTTGCACCACTCGTGCGAAATATTGAAAGCATGCAAGGTACCCCGCGGGCCCGCATGGTCTTCCGCCCGCTTCCACCACTGACCTCTCCGGAATTCCTGATCACCGCAAGCCCGCGGTGCTCGCCTTCGTCGCCCGCTCCGACATCCGGCCAATCACAGCACGCGGCAGCAACCATCCCGGGCGAAAGTCATGCTTGTCAGCGGCGCGTCGCTTCGCTCTCTTCCCGCCCATGCATGCGTTAGCAGCCTCATGGCCGCCGTCGCCGTCGCCGTCCCCGGATTCTTCGTCTCTTTGGCCGGCCGCCGCTCAGCTCTTTAGTGCCCGCTAATTCTCCACACTTTCCCACCTTCCGTCTCCAGCCCCTCGCTCCGATGCACCAGCCAGTGCCTTCGGGCCCCTCCTGCCGACCGGAACACCGCCGTTCAACACCACCGCAGCTGACCATGACCAGAGCAAGATTTTTTCTTGCCTCGCCTGGCTTGGTGCGCAACCGCACCCGTTCCATCGGGCGCCCGGCCGCCTGCCTGGTCTGCACGCGCCCCCGACTCTTCTCACTAGGACCGGTCCGCCATGAACCTTGAACACTAAATACGGTCTTCGCTCTTGGGTGTCGTGACTCGCAGATTCAGCCGGGGGCATCAATATAAAAAGGGGGTGCCATATCCCATCAGGATTTTTTTAGAGGCAGCGCAGGACTTCGATTCCAGTGTTCCCCGCGCCTCGATTCGTCCTTGGTCATCGTTGTTCCTCCAACTCGGCAGCATCATGATCTTCTCCACCACCAAGGCCCTCGCCCTCGTCGGCCTGCTCACGAGCGGCTTTGCCGCCGCCGTCCCGGCCCCGACTGCCGCGCCTGCGCGGTCGTTGAACAAGCGCCAGAGCAGCGTCGACACCTTCATCTCGACCGAGAGCCCCATCGCGTACGCCGGTGTGCTCGCCAATATTGGCGATGACGGGTCCAAGGTCGCTGGCGCAGCGGCTGGCATCGTCGTTGCCAGTCCGAGCAAGAGCGATCCCGATTGTGAGATAATTCCGCCACTCTTTTCCTTTTTTTTTCTTCCCTAAAGGAACAGAAAAAAAGGGGAAAGGAAAATGACATTGATTCTAGAGGCGGGACTGGGTGCTAACACGAACGGGTGCAGACTTTTACACCTGGACCCGTGACGCGGCGCTGGTGTTCAAGGCGCTGGTAGATCAATTCATCGCGGGTGATTTCGACCTCCAGGATGAGATTGAGGACTACATCATCTCGCAGGCGAAGCTTCAGGGCGTGTCGAACCCGTCCGGGGACTTGTCGTCAGGTACTGGTTTGGTGAGTTATGCCCTGGGGCGGATTTGGAGTGGGCATGAGGGTGGTGTCCGTGACGGTTCGGACTCGGGCGATTAAAAGCGGTGTGTGGGGGATCGCAGTACGGATTCGAGGCGGCTCAAGCAGAAACTTTGCTTGAGTTTGGCTCCGGATGAGTGCTTCAATTCTATCTGCATGGCTGCTGGGAGTCACCAGGGCCAGATCTGCAACCCGATTTTCTGTCCGCACCACAAACGAAAGAAAATAGGGCTAACTATAGAGAATCTAGGGTGAGCCCAAATTCTACGTGGATCTTACGCAATTCACGGGCGCTTGGGGAAGGCCCCAGAGGGACGGCCCGGCTCTTCGCGCCACCGCTATGATTGCTTATGCTAAGTGGTTGGTCGATAACGGCTACACTGACACCGCAAGGGACGTTGTCTGGCCTGTCATCAGGAACGATTTGTCCTATGTCACGCAGTACTGGAATCAGACTGGGTTTGATCTTTGGTATGCAATCATACCCAACCGGCATTGCCTCACTAAGTGATTAAATGCTAAGACTGACGCCATCCAGGGAGGAGGTCCAAGGCTCGTCATTCTTCACCATCGCCGTCTCGCATCGTGCACTGGTTGAAGGCAGCACTCTTGCCTCGCAGCTCGGCCAGAGCTGCAGCTACTGCGACTCGCAGGCCCCGCAGATCCTTTGCTTCCTTCAGAGCTTCTGGAACTCGAACGGCAACTACGTCGTCTCCAACATCAACACCAACAACGGCCGCACGGGAAAGGACGCCAACTCTATCCTGACTTCCATCCACACCTTCGATCAGGCTGCCGGCTGTGATGACAGCACATTCCAGCCCTGCTCTGCGCGAGCACTAGCGAACCACAAGGCCGTAACCGACTCTTTCCGCTCGATCTACGCCATTAACTCCGGTATTGCTCAAGGGAGCGCGGTTGCTGTTGGCAGATATGCTGAGGATTCTTACTACAATGGCAACCCCTGGTGAGTGACCTCCTACACCCCACCAACATCCAAAGCATTGACTAAACCCCATAGGTACCTCTGCACCCTAGCCGCCGCCGAGCAACTCTATGATGCCCTCTACACCTGGACGCGTGAAGGGTCAATCACCATCACCTCCGTCTCCCTCCCTTTCTTCCAAGACATCTACTCCTCCGCCGCCGTCGGCACCTACGCATCAGGCACCGACACCTTCACGGCGCTGCTCAACGCGGTCAAGACCTACGCCGACGGCTACATCGCCAAGGTCCAGCAGTACACGCCCTCATCCGGCGCGCTCTCTGAGCAGTACTCGCGCAGCGACGGCACCCCGCTCTCCGCCTCCGACCTCACCTGGTCCTACGCCGCCTTCCTGACGGCCGTCTCGGCGCGCAACGGCATCGTGCCAGCCTCCTGGGGCGGCGAGTCCGCCAACGTCGTGCCGGGGCAATGCGTGGCCACGTCCGCGCTCGGGACGTACTCGTCCGCGACCAACACCGTCTTCCCGACCAGCCAGACCAGCGCGCCAGGCGGCAGCACCACGACGACGACGCGCCCGACCACGACTACGACACGCACGACCACGACCTCGTCATCCACGACGACAGGAACCACCTGCCCGACGTCCGTCGCGGTCACCTTCAACGTCATCGCCACCACCTACTTCGGCGAGAGCGTGCTGCTGGCGGGCAGCGTCGCCGCGCTGGGCAGCTGGGCCCCGGCCAGCGCGAAGGCGCTGAGCGCCGACAGGTACACGGCGAGCAACAACCTGTGGTACGGCACCGTCAGCCTCGCCCCCGGCACCGCCGTCGCGTACAAGTACGTGCGCAAGGGCAGCGACGGCGCCTTCACGTGGGAGAGCGATCCGAACCGCAGCTACACGGTGCCGAGCTGCGTGGCGACGGCGAGCGTGAGCGATACGTGGAGGTGAGGGGCGCGTGGGACGGATGGAGGGGGGTTGGAGGCAGGGAAAGGGGGGTTGAGGACGGCTGCTCTTCTTGGCTTTTCTTCTTCGGTGTAGTAGTGGAGAGAGAGCCTCAATGAGTTTGTTTCCAAAGCGCTTTTTGGAGGCTTTTCCGCATCCACTTCTTCAGGTTCCTACGTTGTTCTACCTCCGTGAGCGGAGTGAATGGAATGAGGAGTAGAAAAGCACAGTGCTGGTTTGATTTTCTAGGGGTTCAAACTGCGATAAGACATTTCTACTGTGATTGAGTGCTCATATTCAAAGTGAGAGAAGTAAGTGATAGACGATTCTGTTATTTGGGATTGAGGAAGAGCAGCGACTGAGTGGGGTTTAACAATGGAGGATAGACCTGGCCGACAGTAAGCCGTCACCAACCCGTCGGACCGGCCACGACAAAATCGCATCCATCAAGGCCTCAGCCCTAAGCAACAGACCCTGAGATCTCCTCGCATCAAAAGTTGGACGCGCGGATCAGGGTCCTGTGCAGGGTTCGCGAGCAGGTTTCTTCAGCACCAGTCGGGCTTATCCGCACGTGACGAGCATGTACAACTACGTCATCCCGTCAGATATCCGTCGCGTCCCCTCCATCCCAGATATTTACGTCCGGCCTGCCCACTCCGGCTTGTATTCAATTTCCTAAACAAATTGCCTGCCTGCCGTCTACTATTCTCTGTGCAACCGGGCGCAACCCGTAAATTTAATTACTCAATCCCTCAAAATCAGGCCAGAAGCCTCGCACCTCATCAGCCCTCAGTGCACCACCAAACAGAAGAACAAAAATGTCGAGCAAGCAGCAAGTCGCCCGCCGCGCCGCAGCCGACGAGCAGCAGCTCAGCCAGCCGCAAGTGGAAGCGCGCGAGCAGTACGCCAGCGCCGAAGCCAAGGTCCGTCCCGTCCGGTCCCACCGCCAACCTGCCCTAAATGCCACCCTCTATTAAGTCCACACCCCCGCTCACAGAACACCGCAGGCCGGGCTCAACCTCAACATCTTCGCCGCCCTCTCCGGCAGCATGTTCCAGCGGAGCAAGAAGACTACCGACACGGCCGCCGACGGCTCCTCGCGCACCGTCGAGCACACCGACACGGCGGCGCAGGCCAAGGGCGCCGGCCACGGCAACCTGTCGGCCGTCGGCTCGGCCAAGGCCGAGTCGCGCGACCGCGCCGTCGGGAACGGCGCCATCGAGGCGGTCGGCGAGAGCCAGAGGAAGATCAAGGGCGCGAAGAAGCAGCAGCAGCAGAAGCAGGTGGAGGAAGTGGATCATCTGGGCATTGGGGCGTGGGAGAAGTGAGTTGAGAGCGAGCGCTGCGCTGTGCAGGCGTTCCGATTTTTGGGAAACGGCGTTGGCGGGGATACCTGTATAAATCCTTAAAGCTGCAATTGGCGTAAATGGAAATCTTCATGATCTGTTATTTTTCTTTCTTGCCCGCCTGGTTCGCTCTCCCTCTAAACCACCCCATTCTACTCGTCGTCCTCCTCCGCGTCCCCCGTCCTCGCCAGATCCTTATGCAACCGATGCTCCCCCATCGCCAAACTGCACAGCGCCCCCAACGCCGCGATCCCAAACGTCGTCCACCACACCGCCGTCAACGCCTGCATGTACGCCGCCAGCACACCCTCCTTCCAATCTGGCGGCAGGCCCTGCACCGCGCCCACGCTATCCCTGATGCGCGCGATCACGTCGGCCGCGCCGTCGCGGTCGCCGAAGCGGCGCCACAGCTCCTGCTTGAGGACGTTCTGGAAGACGGCGCCGGCGACGGCGATGCCGACGGTGCTGCCGGTGCTGCGGAACGCGTAGCTGGCCGACGTGACGACGGCCTGGTGGGCGTGATCCACCGCCGCGATGAGCGCGAGCAGCGTCGTCGTCAGCATGCCGCCGTAGCCGAACCCGACGAGGAAAAAGTACGCGAACGGCGGCCACGTTGGCGTCGTCGCGCTGAACGTCCCCGCGATCAGGCCGATGGCCAGCACGAGCGTCGCTTCGATGCCCGCGTTGACGTGCCAGTACCGCCCGGTCGCGCGCGTCACCAGTCCCACGGCGATGGAGCCGCCGGCCGTGCCGACGGCTTGCGGGATCAGGCGGATGCCGGCTTGGGTGGCGCTGAGGCCGCGGACCTGAAAGTAGATGGGGCCGTAGTAGAGGATGGCGAAGACGGACATGGTCGTGAACCAGTTGGTCAGGCAGGCGCTCCAGACGGTGCGGTGGAGGAGCAGGCGGACCGGGATGATGGGCTCCTTGGCGACGCGGTCCTCGACGAAGATGAAGGCGAGGAGGAAGGCGGCGAAGAGGGGCAGGCTGACCAGGACGAGCGGATGGGTCCAGGGGACGAGGTTGCCGCCTGAGTTGAGCGCGAGGAGCAGGAGGACCAGGCTTGTGACCAGCGTGATGCTGCCTAGGAAGTCGACGCGCCGGATGCGCGACATGTTCTTCTCCTTGACGGGGATCTTGATAGTAAAGTAGACCAGGAGCCCGGAAATGACTATCAGCGGCACTTGTATGAGAAATGCCCATCTCCAGGACAGCGCGTCATTGATCCAGCCGCCGAATACTCCTCCAAGCCCGCTGCCCAACCCAAAAGGTAGATTCCCGAAGCCCTGCCACAGCCCCCGCCGGCGCAACGGGACCAGATCGGTCGTCACGAAGGTCGAGATGGTGAGAAGACCGCCGCCGCCCATGCCCGCGACTACGCGGCCTAGTATCATGACGCTCTGGCTCTTCGCAAGTCCGCATATCAGGTTGCCAGCGCCGAAGAGGACGTTCGAGATGACCAGGCCAGTCCGACGCGAGAAGATGTCGGTCAGTCGCCCGCTGAGGGGTTGAATGGCGGCATTGGCGATGAGATAGGCGGTAGCAAGCCAGGAGAATAGCGTGAACGAATTGAACGAGTCGGATATGGGGGCACTCAATGTGGCGATAATTGTCGAGTCTGGGCACTGTTTAGCTGCCTCTGCGCAGAAGGGCTCTTGAGTGTTATTAAAAGCAAACCTACCCAGCGCTGCAAGAAAGACACCAACCCAGACACTTGCCAGCGTTAGGACCAGCTTGGCCGTGCTAGGCTCCTCTGCCAGCGGGACGCTGTCGGCGTCGCCATTGCTGGGCGGCTGCTCTGCGTTGCCTGTGTTGCCATTGGCGCCGCTCTCAAGAAGCGGGCTGTGCTCTGTAGCAGCAGCAGAGGCGTTGGGAGCTATGCCGTTGGGAGGCGACATGCTACTGAGAATCTGAGCGCTCCTGCGCAAGGAGTGGGGTGAAGTGAAGCTACATGGTGAGTGAGAATTCACGGCAGAGAAATGGCGCTGACGCCCGGCCTCGGATGTCATCGCGCAATGACGATCATCGGCGTTCCAGCTGGCCGACCGACTCTGCTTGCCTGAGGCATCAGCATTTTCCTGGATCGATGCTCTCGCAAACGAACTTGATATTGACAAAAGCCAGAGCTACTGTTTATCTGCGCTAGGTGATCCACGCTTTTCCGCAATAACAACTCCCAAACGCCCTTGTTTCCGCTGCGCATTCCTTCCGCAAGTATGAAAAGGGATGCTCTCCAGTCCGAATTCTTACAACAGTGATGCAGCATCGAAAGAGCCGCTTTTTCCCCCAAAGTCTTGAGATGAATCTTACAAACACTACGGCGCTCGGCTATTATGCAACGGCAGCCGCTCGCTCCCATCCTCACTCAAATCATCCAACTCAAACTCAGCCGCGCTCTGTATCCTCGACTCCTCGTCAGTCTTCGCCTTCGAGAAGCCTCTGATGTCCGCCAGCTCCGCCCTACTTGGGTATGGAGTATCGCACCTCTTACTCCTCAGCGTGGGGTAGTATCTCCTATACGTGAACCACGCGACCGCCATGCCCAACGTACTCCCGACCGTAACATCGTAGACGTCGTGGCGGTAGTCCTCGCAGCGCGAGATGGCGATGAGCACGGCGGCGAGCAGGGGGGCGAGGGCCAGCAGCACGCGGCCCAGGTCGGTGCGCGGCCGGAAGACGTGGCACTGGCCGGCGATGAAGAGGGAGAGGTAGCCCAGCCCGCTGAAGGAGAAGCTGCTGTGGCCCGACGGGAACGAGCGCCAGCCGTCGTGCAGCGTGTGGTGGTCTGTCTCGGTGCAGATCTCGAACGTGACGAGGCGGTGCGCGGGCGTGCCTTTCTCCTGCGGCGCCAGCTTGAAGTCAGCTCCGTTTCCCATTTCCCATCAAGATGTTTGACGCGATCCGAAGTCGTCTGCAGAGGTGTGGGCGTTGCTTACAGGCTTGCAGCGTGCGAGCAGGTCGGGGCGCGGTCGGCCAACTGCATTCTTGACCACGTCCGTGATGAAGGAGGTCAGGATCAGGCTGATGAAGAAGCCCAGGATTGTGATGTGCGCCTTGTGTCCGCCTGGTCGGAAAATGAGGGCCCAGAGGATCAGGATGGCGAGCGGAATGCCGCCAGCGTAGATGAACAGCCAGCCGACGGAGACGCGTTCGATCTCGGCGTGAGGGAATTGGATCGCAAGGTTGTCGAGGGAGAACATACGGTGAAAGGGCTCAACGAAGAACTGAATCTGGTAGCTGTCAGTCCCTGATATACGCGCTTCTGCTTGCTCGCGCTGCCACTGTGCTGCTTCTGCGGCGGCCCCTATGTTTGGCGCTCGCATGCGCAGGGGCGAACTTACAAGTATGTACATGGCAACGAGAGCTGCGAGACCGAGGTACTCCGAGGCATACGACCTCTGCACACCCAGTTAGCTCTCGATGCGCCGCTTGGTGTTGCGACGCGTGCGATCCCATACCTGCCAGAATCTCGAGACTGCGGAGCTGGCGCCATTCTGCTGCAGACCAGCTGCGCGCCGAGAGTGTTGGGCATTAACGCCCGGCATGATTACTTCAGGATGTCTCGCGCAGGAGCATGAGAAATCCAGGTGGGGGTGCAAGAGCGAGGGGGCGTCAAGTGTCACCCTGATGGTTTCGCCTCGTGGCCGGAAAGAGAGAGCTACTGCGTTATCGGCTTATCGGACGCATGGCTGACATAAGTGGGCTCAGCCCTACGCGGGAGGCGCAGGCGGGATGCTCGACAGCCCAGCACATCGCAATCAGCGCGCTGAGGGCTGCGGACAGCCGGTCTTCGGTGGGCAGTCGGTCATGGCAACATTCGAGATCTACAAGAAGAATAGGGAATGTCGCTCTCATCCTTATCTCCTGCCACCCATGCTCTATTGACCTCTGGATGCAGCTGCCCCATCCCGCCAGCTACACCGGTCCGACTCGGCTCATCTGGCCGACATGTGTCTTGCGCACCTGGTCTGAAATCTCCCACGGTGTTGTCCCCTGTGCTTGCAGCTCGCAGATCTGGCAATCCGTGCCATCCCTTCTGGCTTCGGAAGATCCGAAAGGACTTTTGGGCCCGCATGAGTTCAGGCGGCCTCAGAAGGAGCATGTATTGCCGCATTTCGCCAAGCAGCCGAAGGAGGAAGGGGGTCCCTCTTTTCTGGAGAGGAAGAAGCGTCGAAGCGAACAATCGCTCCGCCACGGAGCAAACCCACAGCTCGCTTCGGGGCCTTCGGCGCCGGGGATGTGCTGAGATCCGAGAGTGCATCAATAGTTTAATGGGACGAGGCGAGTGCCGAACAACGGCAGACGGATGCACAGAACGTCATCTGGCGGATCAGCACCACCCCGCATGACGGAGAGGGAAGGCTTTGCGATCCGAGAGCTTAGCGGGCGCAGAGTCCGCCGTGGCTGCTCGCTAGCGACGCCTCGTGACCCGGCTGGAGCCGGCAGCCGGGCTAGCCAGGCACACGCGATGTACGAATACGGCGCTGGACAGGTGTGCGGACGGGCAGGCGGACGGGCACGGTGGAGATTATTGGTGTTGATCGGGCAAAGCGCCGCCAGCGCTCCGACTCCTTTTCTCTCGGCGCGCCGCACCAACAATGTTCCGCGGGGTTGCTGTGCTCAGGCTGTGCTGGAAGCAGCGGCAGCAGGGGGCCATGGCAGGCGTGGAGCGTGAGCCTGTGAGCCTGCGAGCCTGCGAGCCCAAGACGCCAACAGCTCCGCCCCAGTGCGCTGCCTCACTCACCGCCAGTGTTTCGTATTTTTAGTCGCCCGCGGCGAGCAGCGCAGCAGCAGCCGCCAGCGCGCCAGGGAAGCAAAAATTCGCGACTCGAGCCCGCTTTTCGCGGAACGCAGCAACGGTAGCGGGAAAGGCACGCGGTCGTGCGGCCCCAGTCGCTGGCCGTGCGAGGTCAGCCTCCCAGAGAGCCGCCAGCTGCCTGTGCCTGTGCCTGTGTCTCCAGAAAGCCAAGCCCCGGGCGTGAAACTCTGCGCCGATTATTAGGGGGCCAAGCGCGCTTTTTCAGCCACTCTATCGCACATCCGCCGGGCCCTTTATAACGCCGCCGAGCTGCACTTGCTGCTTTCATGTGCGCCTCAGCCACGCTCTCCAGAAACTGCAATGTTGACCTGCCTCTAAACACCTTATTCCAACGTTGTATGGGTCTGACAGCCGGGCCGCCACCCTGCGAGGCTCGACGCGCCTCCCACCGTCCGCACACAGGAGCTGGGGCGCCTGTTTCACTCTAACGAGCCCGATTGGCCAAGTTTTCGCGCGCTGCCAAGCCAGAAATGGGTTCGTTTTCGCGGCCTCTCGCCCCGGACCAAGCTCTAACAACATGCCAGACGAAGAAAAGGAACCTCTGAACCATGTCGACAGCCCGGGCCTGTCGCCCGATGATGAAAAGGCCCTCCCGCTATGGCGACCCGACCGCTTCGTCACGCCGCCGTCCTCCCGGGACCAGCTCGTAACGGGAGTGTGCATCCTGCTCAACACTTGCGCGACCGTCGCTATGGTGTTTTTGAGCAAGCGGTCAGATCCACTTTTCTGCGCTCGACGCTGTCTTGCATGCTGACGTGCTGTACAGCATATTCTCCGACCCGCAGATGCATGATGCCCAGGTCATCTTCACCATCTGGCACTTTGCTTGTACCGCAATCGTTCTTTGGCTCTCCACCCGCGCGCCATTCCGAGCATTCAAGCCTGTCAGGTTGCCTCTTTGGGACGTCCTGCCAATCTGTGGAATGTTCACCGCGTACGTCATCCTGGGCAACCTGTCCCTGACGTACAACTCCATCGGGTTCTACCAGCTCGCCAAGGTCATGACAACTCCCGTCGTCGTGTTGATCACCTTCGTCATGTTCCGGACTCCCCTTTCCGTCTACAAGGCTTTGGCGATCGGCTGCATCTGCGCCGGTGTCAGCCTTACCAACTCCAACTCCGCGCAGAGCAACCCTTTCGGCGCCATTATTTCAGGCATGGCTGTGACTGTTACAGCCTTCTACCAGATCTGGATTGGAAAGAAGATTGAGGATTTGGATGTTTCTGCCCAACAGCTTCTGATGAACCAAGCTCCCATCTCCGCCTTCCTGTTGATATTCTGTATCCCCGTGCTGGACAGGGTTCCTGATTTCAGTAAGATTCAATCCACTCGGAGCTGCCCCGGCTCTTCGCTGACACGTTTCAGGCACCATACCCTCAGAAGTCTACTGGTCTCTACTCGCCTCTGGTGTTACCGCCAGTGTTCTGAACCTGTCCCAGTTTCTCATCATTAGTCGGACTTCGGCCCTGACGGTAGGCTCTTCCCTTGGCAAACTTGGCACCTCGTTTTCTCTAACTCTGCGCTAGTTTAACGTCGTCGGAAACCTTAAAACTATTCTTATACTCTCGGGTGGATGGTACGCAGAAGGCCGGACCCCTACGACCCAGGAGGCGTTTGGAGTCTCACTTGCCATCGGAGGCGGCTGGCTCTACTCCCACCTGAAGCGGAAGTGAGGCATGGCCCATGTATTACTATCACGACCTACTCTCCCTGGACATCGACTCGACCCAGCCAAGAGATGCCGCCGCTGGTCCCTTTGAGAACTCAGTTGGAATGTTTGCAGGGCGCGACCATCCGGCGGGTGCCAAGGAACGTTCGAAACGGAACGGCAATGTTTTTCAGGGCAGGAGCCTGATACATCTTTCCGCATGGCCCGGGATTCCAAGCCCACGTACAATACTGTCATCATTATGCTCGTCTTCGGGCAGTGCATTTTAGGCGCATGGGATTCAAGCATTGGCAAATGAAAGCGACGATGGAATGCATTGTGGCCACACGCCGTGGCCTATGGACATAGACACACACGGGCACAGAACAGTGTCCCTGTACCTATTAGTAACACCAGTACAAACTTTAATACCTAATTGATTGGCCAGTCCACAAAGTGGATTGCTTCGTTCATTGAGCTGGACTTCACTCTGCGTGCTCCAAGTCCTCCTGACTTAGGAGGTCCCCATCTGCAATGTTCAATTGAACGCGACGACAGAGCCTCTGCCACAGCTCAGCCCGAGAGTATGTACCGACTGCCCAGTGCAGTATTGGCGTCTGTGCCGCAAATGTCCGCCGGGAATAGTCGGAGATGAGTGTGGTAAGAGTTCGAGTTGCCGCAGCAGAGCGTCCCTTGGTCCAAGCTCCCAAGCTTGGCTCACCGATCCGCAAACCTCACCACCTCGAACATCAAACACCAACCGATCCTTCTCACGCCCGCCCGCCCCACCACCTCGACCGCGCGGCCGCACACCGACACCCGCGCGGCGCAAGCTCTTCTCCTTTCCACCCGTCGCCATGGCCGACGACAACCCCGACAACGTCCTCAGCACCGCCTTCCCCGCCCCGCCGCCTTTCTGGAAGCACTTCACGCCCGACAACCGCTCTCGTCTAAAAGAACTCCAAGATGCCGCGAAGCCAGCCGACGACGAAGCCGCCACCGGCAGCGCGCCTGCCATCCCAGCCGCAGACCTAGCGCCCGAGCTGCGCTACCTGCAGCCGCCAGCGCCGCCGAGCGGGAAATACCGCAGCTTCGGGGACCCGTACGATGTAACACGGCCCTTCAGCGGGAAGCAGGGGAGAGAAAGAAAAAAGACAACATAGCTGACGGCGTGCGCGCCCGCAGATCAACACGGCGCTCACATCCCTCAAAGACATGGGCGTCGAGCAGCTTTACCCGTCGCCGCCGCACTCACCCTCGACGTCGACGACGGCGTCCCAGTGGACGCTCGACCGCGCGCTGCACATCAAGCGCATGACGCAGAGCCTGCTGCTCAACTACCTAGAGATGGTCGGCGTCCTCGCCGTCGACCCCGCGCGCTGGCAGGACAAGTACGAGCACATGCAGACGCTGCTGTTCAACGCCCACCACCTGATCAACGAGTACCGGCCGCACCAGGCGCGCGCTAGCCTGATCGCGATGATGGAGGAGCAGGTGAAGAGAAGGAGGGAGGAGGTGGAGGGAGTGAGAAAGATGAGGGAGAAGATTGAGGGCGTGTTAGCTGGGTTGGCGAGGGAGGGTGTGGAGGTGGGTGAGGCAGGGGGTGTGGGCGAGGGGAAGGTGGGAGAAGAGGTGGATTGGGAGGAGAGGAGGAGGGAAGAGCAGAGGGCCGTGTTGCGCGCGTTGGATGATGAGCTGATTGAGGATTGAGCGCGGGAACGGGGGGCACACATTGTGGGAGTAGTGGCCTTGCAACTGCTGGCTTCGCACCGAAAGCTTATTTGGCTGAGCGGTGAAGATTGTGGATGTGATACGAGGTATGCTTCGTGAAAGCAACGAGCCATGGACGAGGTGCGCGCATCTTCTGGCGTTTTAAAGGATTATAACGGAATATACCCCAAATGAATAGCTTCATCTCTCTCCATGGTTTCCCTCATATCATCGCACCTACACGACCAAGGTGAGGTTTGTGCTATGCATGGAGTGTTGTTGAGTTAATGTACTTTCAACCACAGGAGATGAGTTACATTGGCATCTAGGCTCGAGCTCTTACGGGTTCATCTCGGACAAGGGCAGCTTTATAAGTCAAGAGGTCGGGAAATCGAGTTAGCCTGGGAGAAGGACATCAGCCAGCCATCGTTAATCTAGAGCTTTGGGTACTAGCGCCACACACATCGCTCATCCTACTTCCGTTTCTCCCTTTCCCCGCTCCACTGCATGCAGCCGCGCCAAGCACACGCATGCAACCCTTCCGCCGCCAAGCAAGTGAGCAAGTTTGCGCAATAAACACCACCGCCCGCCACAGATCTCCCAAGCTTCCCTTCCATTCGCTCTTTTGAGCTCGATGGGGAGGCTGTCAAGCTGCCGTAGGACCATGTGGCGTGGTAAGCTTCCAGACTACGAACACAGCAGGTAGCCTAGTGGAGTGAACAGATGAGGTATATAATGCTCGTCTACGTGCTACGAGGCTGGTTTGCTTGTTGTGTACGAGTCTTACCCACTTTGCAAAGCTGGGTCCTAGCGTGTTGTTGCTGTGTGAAGCTTCAATTGTCTCTACCTTAAACATTTCATGACTTCACAGGCTCCGAGCAAACAACCTGGATAGACGAGAACCTCGAGCATTCCTCTTCATCATTAAGCTACAGTATACCACGCCGTAATCACCCAATAAACGCCAAACAACATCATCAAAGATGCTCCACAAACTCCTCCTCACCATCCTCTCACTCCTCTCCCTCACCACCGCCCACTTCCGCATCGAGTACCCCAACTGGCGCGGCGACTCCTTCGAAGGCTCCGCCTCCCAATGGATCTACCCATGTCCGCGCTCTCCCACCCCATCCTGCCGCGCACCCAACTGAACCGCCATCCCCCACGCAGGTGCCAACGTCAACACCACCGCCGCCGCCAACCGCACGCTCTGGCCGCCCACCGGCGGCTCGCTCCGCCTGCACGTCTCGCACGCCTGGGCGCTCACGTACGTCAACGTCGGTCTGGCCGAGCCCAACGGCACGGTCGCCTCGTTCAACGCCTCGCTCCTCGCCGCCCACAACCAGACGGGCAACGGGACGTTCTGCCTGCCGGCGGTCGGGAAAGCGGCGCTCGAGGAGCTGGCGAGGGAGGCGGGGGTGGAGGGCG
>RKSS01000479.1:0-22553 GCA_009829855.1 Neofusicoccum kwambonambiense | reverse complement strand
GGCGGGTATACAGGGCACCTCCCTAACCCTCCTCTCCACACTATGCCAAGAATCTTACTACATTGCAAGATCATCTACTTTGCTACAGATAGATAGTCTTGGTCGGCGGAATGAGGGTGTAGAAGGGTAGCGTGGATGTAGTGGTTGATAAAGTTTCGAACGAGCGGTACTGCGTTGGGGAGGAAAGTGGTTCGGTTCTTGGGCTGTCGGGTGCTTTATGCGATGCTGAAGCTCATGGCTGCAGGTGATTGCGCCTGCGAAACGCACTAGTCCGAATCGGGACTTTTCAAGCATTCGTGATTCCATAAAGCGCCTTGCCTGCCGGCCCTCAACCTCTTCTTCTTCTTTTCTCTTTCAACGCAGTACCGCTCGTTCGAAACTTTATTTCTCCTCCTCTAGCCCTTTCAACAGATATTCGCAGTCCCCATCATCTTCGATACGCTTACCTCTTGGACCAGCATGTCTGGTTGTCCGTTCTCGCTTCTGTCGTTCGCTCTGGCAGCCGGCGTCGCTATCATGGCCATCGCATTTTCTCTCTCTCATGCCGCTGGTTCGAGTTGTTCGGCCGTCACTTTCTCCAGATATGCGCATGTCCCATTATCTGCAAGCCGCCTCCCTCCAAGAATTGCGCTGTGAAGTCTCGTTGCCCGAGCCCGCTCTTGGCGTTCGGTCTGGCCGCTCGCTCTTCCTCAGCGTCGTTGCCGTGGCTTTCGTGCGCCCCATCTCACCTTTCGAAATGGTAAGTCGTGGCCGGTGTGAGCCCGCACATACCTTCCCAATTCTCCCAGCCCTCTTGCTCACAGTCTCCAGCACCTTCGGCCACCCGACACACCCTTCTGCCAGCTACCGATTGTATTGGTGAGTACAGTTCCCCTCCTATTGAGCTCAATGAGCCTTTTACAGCTCGCTGTGCCGCGTTTGCCCACCTTTCCTGTCACCAGCGTCACGGCACGCGCCTCTCACCCAGCTCTTCCCGCCCTCCCTCCACTACCTGTCATGTAGCTTCCCACCATCTTCTCGCGAGTGAGATGCGTGCTGCCCGCGCATGCTGCAGAGTGCAGTCATTCCCCCCCTCGCAATGTCTCGCAGAGTCGCAGCTCTCGCCCTGCGTCACCCTTACTCACTTCTGCCTCACTTTGTCACGCTCAACTTCACTTGCCTCACTCTCCTGCCTTCGCTGTAGCTTCACCCGAGGCATCTCCCCTCTGCATAAAGTAGTGGTACCGAATGCTGACAATATTCGTGAGTCCAAAGTGCGATCGCTTGAGCGTTTACGCGTTGCATGTTTCCGGATTGGGAGGGCTCTCATCGGCACCATCAACTGAAATCTCACGCCTCGGAGAGAAGACCTTCTCTGCTTCCACGCTGACTGCTTCGGCGTCACGCGTCGTCATGTCGGCATATTTGAACCTGACCCGCAAGGAGCTCGCTACGCTCTGCCGTGAACGATGCCTACCTTACCAAGGTACCGAGGAAGACCTCATCGAGAGGTTAAACGCAGACGACAGCGACATTAACAATCACGCTCCCCCATGAAGGAAAGCGCCTCAGACCGAACAACGGAATCAACATACTTGCGAAGCCCGCATCTATCATCACAACTGGAGACTTCACGAGTTCTGGACATACCGTCCCGATCCGTGTCCCATCTCAGAAACAAGACCTACCAACATTAGAGGGGAATCTCAAGGAATGGATTTCTCTCCGCCTTCAAAAGACAGACCACAAGACCAGGGCGGAGAAGTGGAATCTGCAGAAGCCACAAACCCCTCCAGTTCAAACCACGAGATGAACGACAGCCGGTGCATAAGCACATCCTGCTCCATGTTGGAGAGGAGCACAAGTGTTCATTTGCAGGATGCAAGAAAGTGTGTAGGTATGAACCGGAACTTAAACGGCATGTTAACACGGTCCACGACGCGACCACTACAACAGAATCTTGGCCGTGTTCCATCTGCAATGTCATCCTTTCCGACCAAAAGGCATGGAACAAGCACCAGAAACGCCACGAGAACCACAACGTTGCGTGCAACCGATGCAACGAGCAAGTACCATATGCTCAACTAGCGGCACACAAGTTGTACCAATGCCCTGAGATACCTGACCGCATAGCACAATGCCCACGGTGCGATGCAACGTTCCCGTGTAACTCGATAGCCCGGCATATAAGAAAGGCACACACAAGGGTTGAAGAAGTCATGAAATTCGCAAACGATGGCGTCGAAGAATTGTCACACGAGTACATCGCATACCTCACTGCACTCCGTTCCGCATATGGACCTTGACGAAGAAGACATCGCCACGAACAGTACACCTACACCGAGAACTTCATCAAGCAAGTCTATGATCAAATGCACCGCACTCCAAGCTCCTTTGTAGACGGTCCCCAGAAAGACTGAATGGCGATAGAGAACTACGACTGCCCCGGCTCGTCACTTCGCATCGGCACACTGCTCATCAATGCCACGCTCTTCCATCTGCGCACTGCTATCCACGACATCACGCCTTTACCCAGAACATTTCAAATTTCAATTTACCAATGAGTTTTGCTGAATTCACGTAGCACATGGAGCATCCCCACTCAAAAGCTTTGCAGGAATGGTTTTGTTTTTCGAGCAATGGCTATGGGCTTGTATGTAAGAAGGTTTACAGAGATAATTACCAAGGAAGCAAATCATGTTTATGAGGAGTCTTGTCAACCACATTGGCCCGTAATCTCGTGTTTTGTTTGCTTTTGCTTATACACGCGTTCTTTCTTTACTTTTTGCCACACCATACACCTATCCCCACACACCTCTTTTACCCAATTTATGCGTATTTCCGTAAATCCGATTATTACACGTATATAGCAGGCCTCAGTAGCAACAATGAGAAAACCAGCGGTGTATTCTTTCTCGCACCGTTCGACAAGTCTGAATACTCCTTCCTCCTTGTGCCCGTGTAGACCTCACATGCCAGGATCTAGATACAGCAGATACCTACGCCAACAGGTGGTCATACAAAGCCTCGGATGGCGATCCAGGGCCACGTATCATCAACCACACTCATACATCACGTCACTACGTACTGCATCGTGATACCAGGCCTGGAGGCTGCCACTTGGTAACTGAAAGCAAAAACTGACGCCAGATTCCGACTCACCAGGACTGAAACGCCACCATATAACGAATCACCACGGTCGTACCAGGGGTGCACCACACCATCAACCGAAACCCACCACGCTCCAGCATACCCAGGGACTACTTCCGAGGAAGACGAACGTAGAACAACTTACAAGCGTAACTAGTCCTACGCATCAACAGCAAGCACACAAATACAAATACAAATACAAACAAGATAACCACTTTTTCCACAAACCCCATCGACCCAGAATCGCCCTTTAGCTGACCCAGAGAACCGTCCTGGCCGGAAAGAGAAAGCGCGCACGTCGAGCGCTGCGGAAGCAGCGTGTGCAGACGGCAACCGAAGGCGCAGTAACCAGAAGGCAACAGCCCGAAAGCCCTTACGGCAACGGTCAAGTGAATCAACAAGACGCACCACGGAAGACGAGTAGCGAGAGGATCCACCGGACGCCGTAGTGCGGACTGCACACAACATTGTCGCCTTCTGTGCTGACGAAACGAGCCGAAGAAGTTTCACTTTAACAATTAGGGACGCCATTCCACTCGCTTTAACTGTGACGAGCCTTTATCCCGCCCCGTCCACCAATCTCGGCGCTGGATCAGACCCCCACAGGAGGAAAACCCGCGCTACCATGGAACCAGATTCCAGCATCCCATATCCATTGGACTGGAAAGTTGAGGCGAACGGGAGAGAGCCAGCCAGGAAGGCATTTCTGGCCCTTGAGAAGGAAGTCAGCCAACACCACTTTGCCCAAGAGAAAGCGTTCCGGGACGCCTTCCATACCGAACGTATCCAGTACATACAACCACTCATTCCCCATGAAGAGGACCAAAGGCAGAAAAGAATCCTGCGTTAGACATTATGTCGAGGTCCGGGACAGCTTGTCCGGATGGGTGGAGGCAAGAATGCTACGGAAAGTAACCTCCGAAGCTGTTGGTGAGCAGGGCGTCAAGCGCGTCCCAGCAGTCGTCGGTGTAGCTCGCATAGTAGCCGTCGACGCCCAGCTCGGCGTAGCGTCAGTGGTCGCAGGCGGCGATCAGCGTGTCGTGCACGCCGGGGCTGGTGTCCTCGGTCAGCGTCATCATGGGCGCGCGCTTCTGGCTAATCAGCGTGTCGTCGCGCACCGGGTGCGTCTTGCATAGCGTCGCCCGCGTGGCACATGGACATGTACTTCCGGCACCGACGCCACGATGTTGACCGGCGACGAGTACGCCGTCAACGGCCCCGCAGGCGTGTCCGGGTTGGCGGCCGGCGCGACCATGCTGGGCATCGGCAGCGCGAAGGCCCACATGTCGACGACCTGCGTGCCGGAGGTATTGGTGATGCGGATGGCCTGGCCCTGCCGGACGAGGGTGGCGGCGCCGCGGCGGGCGGGGACGGTGCGGGTAGTCATGGCGGTGGTGGTCGCGGGAGGAGTGGGGTGGTTGCACGCAAGAGGCGGAGTGAGCGTGGGTTGAGTGAAGGGCCTGGAGGACTGAGAGGGTCTGCGAAGACGTCGTGAAGAGGCTGCGACGGGAGCAGAGGCAGAGGCGGCGCTGGTGTTGACAAGGCTGCGGCATCAGGTCAGATGAAGATGTCCTTTGCCGGCACGGTTTTCCGCTTCGGATAATCATAGGCGGATGCCGTGAATTCCAAAAAGGGTGTTTGTCTTAATGGGCAAGTATACCTTTCTGAAAACCACCGCTTCCAGCTATCATCCGGTGTCAAATAGAACGGTGGAAGTTGGCCAAAGACCTCTACTGGCAACGTTGTCCAAAATGACAAACAGAACTTCCATCGGATGGTCAAGACATTTCTATGCAGCTTTGTGGTCCACAGAATGGCCACTTGGGGAAGTACTAGACAAACGCCGGCATACCTCATGTACGGCGGCGGACACTTTCTTCCGATAGAGCTCAACATCCCCACCTGGGCAGTGTTGCCATGGAAGAAGAACTGTTCCACAGCGGAATTACTTGCAATTCGAGCACGACAGCTGGAACAAAGCGATAAAGATTTCCGAGAAGCGGCGTTACATCTGCAGAGGCGGAGGGAACATGGAAAGAAACATGGGTCGAACGGTCTACCATGCGAGAAAAGCGTCTACCGCAGGAAAGTCTTATACTCTGTAAAACACCCGTCTGGATCACAGTCATTCTGCTAAGTTATGATTCAAATGGCTCGGACCACACTTGATCTAGGAGGTTTTTCCTAGAGAAGATTGTCGAATCACAGAACCAGACGGCACCGAACTCTCGAAATCGAACGCGGGGGATGGGTTGAAGCTGTTCTGAACAAGGGTAGAGTCCGAGGGAAACCCCAACACCGTTAGCGCAGACCCGATAGAAAATTCAGCAACATCGGGAGAATGGAGCAGCGATGGACCGACAACGGAGCATATATTCGGGGGTTGCTGAAAAGGGGTGAAACTTACGGAGTGTTCATCCCGAAAAAGGAAACCGTCGGAGCGGTTAGTTTGTAGGAGGGGAGGCATTACAAGAAATCACGGAGAAACAGTTTGCAATAGACGGATCAATTGCCGCAGGGCTCGGAAGCTAACTAAGGCTGGAAGCCGAGGAAACTATGGAGCAAGAGAAAACAAACCGACTTGATAAATGAACCGGACCAACAACGCCATCCGGAAGTGCCTGTGGAAAGGCAGGTATACCCAGGGAGGAAAAAGGAATCTGTCCGGAAGAAGACTCTAAAGAGCTTACTGGATAAAGCCCTGCTGGCGGAGAACGTGGTGAACGTCGCTCAGATGACCGATCATGGTCTGGACGGAATCCTCGAGGTCGTTAAGTCGGGAGTTCAGCGCCTCGGCATCCGAAAAGCTCTGCTCAAAGTCCTGGCGAAAGCCTGCTGAAGATGCTCCACATCCCGCGGGGTGACCTGGCGGGGAGGAGGCATCGGAGCCTGATAATCAGAAGGTCCGGAGGGAGCAAAGCGACTGACACGATGGAACGAAGGACCACCATGACCATAGCCGGGAGAGGGACCATAGGTAGGCGGAGCCGGAGGACGCACAGCCGAAGCCTTAAAGCGGAGTTTGGTAAGGGGGGAATCGAAACCACCAACTTCCGAAGAACGAGTATCCTTCGAAGGTCCGGAAGCACGGGCTCGCTTCTGCTGGGTAGGCGACTCCACGTCGAACTCGACCTCTTCGATGTTAGAAGAACCAGGATCCTGGTAACGCTTGGAACCCTGGGTGGTGGACTTCCGAAGGGACTCCTCCTTGGAACCTTCGGGAGCCTTGCGCTTCTTCCTCGAAGGAGTAGAAACCTCCGACTTGTCTTTGCCGGGGGTCTTCTGAGCAAGCTAGGAAGAAAGATTAGTGGCTGAGTCCGACGGTAAGAATAAGGGGAAACTTACGGAACATTCTATCTTAGATAGATGGCAGCTGGCACAACAGAGATCGCCCTTCCGGTAGGGAGCCGGAGGAGTAGGACCAACCTTGAAGGTCACGCAGGTGTAACTCTTCCGAGTACAGTAGAGGCAGGCCGGAATCGACTCTCCACCAAACTCCGGGTGGAGCATAGTCAATACACGAGAACGGATGCGTTCCAAGGTAGAACTACCGACTTGGGGGGGTTGAAGTCCAAACTGAAGAGAGAATCAGAAGCTGTTTTTTTTTTGTCCGGAACGCCCAAATTCTGCGGAAATTCTGCGGGGAAGTAGATAGTCTTGCCCTTGCAAAGTAGTAAGATTCTTAGCATGGTGTGGAGAGGAGGAGAGGATAGTAGAGGAGGTGCCCTATATAGACTCCTCTTGCGCTAATTACAGATGGACTAGCGTACAATGATATTATTCACTACACTCACGGATGCCGAGGTCATGCAGGTTGAACGGTTGGCAATTTACTTCCTCAAGATGGTCCATATTCTCTATGACATAACAAAGGTACATCACTAGCTCCGCCGCATTTGCAAAGGAACTACCTTGGCTCTCCCCGACAATACTCCTAACCTTAACGGCTGCCCCGCTTTGCTCGTGGAGACCACTCAGTTCGAGCTGACATATAGATAAGCTGAGAGGCTCAAAACTTCGCGCAGTATCCTCGACGCTGTGCGCGTGTGGGAGAGAGCCAACGTCTGGGCTCGCCCTACCGAGGCATTGAACAAGAAGAGCAAGTACAATAACCCGAATCTGTCCCTTTGGCTAAGGGACAACTACGTGTGCAAGTTCCGGCGCGCCGCTTTCAGCGGTAAGACGAGCACCGCTCTTACGGATGCACATAACTACGTCACGGCGGCGATCGCGTATGACCTTGTTCCCAAGAATGGAATACTCGGCGAGGCATTTAAGAAGAAGTTCCTTAAGGACAAGAGTTGCTTGACTCAAGACAACGCCTGCGGCAAGCATCTCCTCGAGATTATTAATTGCTTCGGGTATGGCGTGATCCTACTGCTGCTCAACGGCTAGAAGGACCTGTAAGTTACCGCTTCCTGCCATCCCACGACGGTGCAGAGTACTGACTCTAACGTTGTAAGGACAGCGAACACAGCCGTAAAGTATTCATCAACTGCTTTCGCACAGATCTCCACCGAAGACAAGCTTGCAAGAAGTTCGGATTACGATACTGGTAGCCATAGGACGGTTATCTACACGGTCTACACGAACTACTTCCCTCTTTATGTTGCAGCCCAGTGTCCCGAAATCTACCAATATACTGTCTTCCCAACTCGAGGAGTAGGAGAAGCGGAAGAAGAGGAGATATATCGAGATCTTGCTCTAAGATCCGGTGCTTAGTGGGGTCATAGTCGCTACCGACTTCTCGTAGGTCATCATTACTAACAAGAAGGTGCCGCCAAGCGAGGGGTTTCACAATCGAAGGGCCATCGACGTTCAGTGGTATCCTCCGGATAGAGAGCCGATTGTGGAAACCGAAGAATCTGAGAAAGCCCAAGCAGCGCGCAAGAAGAGTACGAAGACCTTGCTGGATGAAGAGCTTAGTACTGTCTTATCCTCTCGCCGTCTCCCGCCTTCTGAATGCACCTCCCTCACGCATACTACCCACCCCATCTTTCCTAACCACTCGGGCCCGACCTGCGGTCCCTACGCCCCAAGCATCCTTGCACCCTACTAACCTAGACGCGCACGCTACCGGCTGAGCTGTCAGCATAGTAGGCGTGTATGTCGTCGATGTCGACGACGTAGCCAAACGAGCTGGTACTGGGTAGGTCGAAGCGCGGCAGCAGGATCTCGCGGCCGGCGGTGCAGTTGGCGGTGCGGAGGGAGGCGTGGCCGGCGGGGAGGCTGATGGTGTGGTTGGGGGAAGGAGAGGAGGCGAAGATGGGAGTGGCGGTGGATGTGGTAGGTGAAGTAGGGAAAGTTAAGGGGGAGGGGGACGAGGTGTCGGAGTCTGAGGTGAGGAAGTCAGCGAGGGCTTGTCAGCTGGCGCGCGGTATTGCTTGTGGGCGTCGAGGTTCCGTTTCTTACCGCTGAGTAGGACGGGATGTTGTGGTTCCTCTTCTTCGGTGGGAGACGGGACGGTTTGGTCAGTGGCGAGAACCCCCGGAGTAGTCTCTCGGATTTGTGGTGTGACCAGCTCTGCCTGGATCTTTGGGCCTGTTTTGGTTTACTTGAGATGCAGGGATCGAAGCGATCCCACTCGATCCTTGTGCCGCCGCAGGGAATCATGGCGCTGCGTGACAGCGCGAGCTCCTGCAAGATCCAGACGCGGCGGAACCACGGCCGCTCGTCCAGGTTACGCTGTGTAGGTAGAACATGTGCAATTTGCGGCGCAAAAGCATCGGGGCATCGGTATTTCCACGGATATTCTTTGTGCATGTGACAGGCTCGCTTCCCACAGGGCTTGGCCGCACAAAGCTGGAGTAAAATAGATATATGTATTTAAAATATAATGGGAAGTAAGAGATTTACGATGGCTGTGAATAAAAAAGAAGGCACTAAGGTACGCCCGAAGCGAGACTCTACTTGGAGTATTAATACATGGTCGTGATGTGATTCGAACAGACGAATTCTTACCGAACTCGCAGCCTTTAGATTAAACTGTTTGATGGTTAGCAGGCTACCAGTCAAGTGCTGGGGGTCTACTCGCAGTCTAACGCACTAACCAATTGTGCTACCCGGGCAATTGGCTGTTTTGCGATTTGATTTCTCTATTTTGAATATATAGTAAACACCAGAATGTGGGAGTATTGCGAGGGTTCGGGAGAGAGATTCGCATCTCCCAGGGTTGTTCAACCAGGCAGTAGGCTATCGTTGACCACACCAAAGGCTCTGTGATAATATCTACCAGACGAAAGACGCAATCGTTCGTGTATACCATGGCTGTGGCGACGATGAACCACGAGGAGGTCGGCAACAACTTTTAGCGGCCGCGCTCGGATCGGACCCTAAGCTGGCTTCCTATTATAGACTAGCATCACCGCTAGCGCTGGACCTTGAATGACATAATCAATTCCCTCACCCTCCCACCTCCGCTGCACGGTGGTCTTCTAGAAGGTTTTCTTTACGCAAAGGATTGCAACAGTGACATGACCCCACGTGGGGAAACCCAAAATTCTCTGGGATGAATTTCTGCATTTGTCACAGCCCGCTTACATGCGGATGAAGGATTCAGTGGGAGTGCGCTGCTGAAGACTTGCAGCCGATGGCTGGTGGGAGCTGCTCTCGCCAAGCACAATTGCATGGGGAGTTGACGCACTCGTCCGGCTGGCTTTGGTACATTTGATGATGCGCTTTCGCATCCGGATGAATGATTCAGCCACCCATAGGAAACGCAATCGCAAGCCTCAATAGGCTGGCGGTTTCGCTGCAGCCGTCAGCCGCACCAGGTATGCAAGCACATTGGGAGTCGGAGCAGTCATCAATGAGTCCATTCATTAAGTCGCGTTGGGTAAACCGTCAATACGACATGCAAGAAAAGGTATCGCACAAAGGGGAATCCAAGAAGAAAAAGACGTCACTCAGTCAGGCCCGCGCGCACAGGTTGTTGTCACCCGGGCGTCCCCAATCCCGCCACCGAGGACATCACTCTTGCTGCCACTGCTGATGTCGCTCTTGGCGTCACTGATTGATTCAGACCCGACTTCAGTGACGGTCGCGTTCGCTTTGTCTTTCGTGATGGTGCTGGTTTGCACGCTGAGCTGCACATTCTGCCAGATCTCCAGGGGCACAATCTGCTCCTGGCTATCGTTCCGCTCGAGGTCATCCTGACGAGCAGGCTTGCGGGATATTGTGGCGGTGTTGCTGTGGTGAAACTGCTGGTATGTGGTTCGAGATCGTCCTCGGGAAGAGCCGGCGAAAGAGCCAATATTGAAGGTTCTTTGCAGGAGGGTCCAGGTGAAAGGAATGTTTGCCGTCAGGATCGCAGTTGAAGATTCACGGACGTACCAAAACACCCATGCGGAGCCGAACGGTTCGGTGAAACTGTAGAACTTGTTCAAGATAGCGGACAGAATCTACCAAGTGTCAGCCTTGTCACAGAGAATATCCTTGACACTTACGCTGAAGGTACCAAGTCCGAAAACACCACAGAGGATGATCTTTCTCTTGAGAGGTAGCCGAGCCTGTAAGAAAATGGGCATGGGAATAGCCATGATGAAGATATCGGAGGAGATGTTGAGAACAGCATTCGTGATCAAATGATTGGTAGCCGCGGAGCATTGCGCTTCGTCTAGTCAGCACAGAAGACATGACAAGGGGGGCGGAATGCTCACTGTTGGTCGTTGGGACAGCCCAGTATTGATCGAAAGGGCGGCACCATACACCAAGATAGAGAATCTCCATCACAACAAAGCCAATTACGACGTATGCGGCGACAAGCTTGACGGCCGCGTTTTGCCTCGTGCTGACGCTGTACGCTCCAAGTCAGCATTTGTGCGACTTGAGACCGGCGGCACGGGTACTCACGTCAAGCGCCCGTACATGATCAACAAGCAGCCCTTGATCAGCCATATGGTAATGAGCTGCATTTGCTCCGACACCACGACCATTTTACTGCCGTACGAGCGTTTCTTCACAACGTCCGGAGTGAATTGTACGTCCCCATCGGCAGGGTTGATGAGGTTGCTGCTGCTGACAGCGACTATGTTGATGACGACGATCAGAGTGGTGTAGGAGCACTTGGTGCAGGAGTCAGCAGCTGGCGGCCCAAACACGAGAAGTTGAAAGACTACCATTGCGAGGATGACCAGGGCGTCATCTGCCTGCAGCCGAGTAATCGATCCCTGCAAGAGGACGCGTGATACACTAGGCAATTGCTTAGCACGGGCGGTGGGGAATGAGGTGGAGGGGAACAAACAGTCGGCAGCCCACGATGAAGACACATAGCGCGAACCAGGTCCACGATTCAACCTCGAGGCTGGACATCATGGCGGTTCAGGAACCCGGTGAATGAGCGAAAGAGAGGGTTGAGTTGAGCGTACGGGGTCATGAGAAAGCGGGCGCAGATCGGAGGACGTGCCCCGGGGTTGATATGTGCGAGAGGCGGGCGGAGAGGAAGCAGGAGACGGTGCCACCTCCCAGATCCGAGCCCATATTTGACATCTTGGTTCAGCGCAGAATTCCGGCGGGACGGGAACAGCTAGCGCAGCAGGGACTTCCAGACGGCCAAGGCGGCGGGAGAGTTTGGGGGTTTCATAGGCATCGACGAAGCTTGCAGGGAGAACATCGTATATCGGCAGAGGAATTCGGCCGATAGGCTCGAGCATCCGCGGAGCATAGGAGATATTCCCGTAGGAGCGCCGCGGGACGCTTCTGAGACTTAGTGGCTTCTAGTGCCATGGCGACATGCGGGCGTCTGCCGCCCGCCGTTCGAGATCGTCCCGCCAGGAACGTGAGGGCGGGCAGTGCAGCCGCGGCTGGCGGCCGTGGACGGGGCAGGCCTGCAGCGGACACGCGAGGCAGACGGCCGTGGAGCGGATCGCGAGCGCACACAGACGGGGAAGCTCGCGTCTCCATCAGCCGCGCCCGGGCGAGGCCCGTCGCCTGCCCTGCGGACCCACGTGTGGGCGGCGCTAGGCCGCGCGCGCACTCTAATGGGTGGACGTCGGGGTGCGGCGGAGCAGGTCCAGCCTAGGGCGGCGGCACTCTCCACGCGGGCCGGACATTAGATCAAGCTGTCGTCGGCCTTCTCTGCCGTTGCGGCATGGCGTGCGCGGCCGCGGTGGCGGCCGTCAACTGCGGCTGGCCGCGCGCGGCGCGGGCAGGGACGGCTCCTGGCAGATGCAGGCCCGGCGGACGGGCTCCTGGGCACCGTGGGCAGGCGCGATCCGAGACAGCGCGGGAGATGGGCGCAGGGAGGCGGTTGGCAGTGATGAGAGGGACGGCGATCACGCTGGCGACATGCGCTGCAGAAGGCGCGGGCTGCAGCCGAGCGCGCGCGCCTCCCCGCGTGCTGCTGGCTGCTGGCTGCGCGGCCGGCGCGTGGCCTGATTCGAGGCAGCGCTGAGTGCCCGGAATTCACCGCCCTCTGGCTTGGCGGCTTGGCCGCCCTCGCTCTGCACGCGCTGCTTATCCCGACGTCGTCTGCACGGCACAGCGCCGCCAGACGTCCTGCGGCGCGCCTAGTCCTCCGCCGCCGTCTCCCTGCGCTCCCACACCAACTGCCGACTTCCCCAGCCCATCGCCGTCCGCACGCCCCCTATCGCACGCGCGTCATCCGCAACCATGGGCGCCAGGTCTAATTCCTTCGCGACCTTCCTCATCGTCGGCCGTGAGTCCTGCCCCCGCCGGCGCCCGCGCGCTCTCGCCGTCTTGCTGACCCAGTCCTGCCCAGCTACCTGCTTTTTCCTCGGCATCATCTTCTCGTCCTTCCCCTACGACTACAATGTCCTCTGGCATGTCCCCCAGCCGCCCGACACCCGCGACGTCTATTTCGACCTGCTCGAGAACCACCTGAAATTTCTGCATGCCTCCCCGCCGCTCATCAGCCGTATCCTCCACATCGTCATCGGCACCGGCCTGCTTGGCTTTGTCACGAAGCTGTACAAGCCTTCCGAAGCGAACATGCTTTTCGATGGCGCAAGCCTGGTCCTCTACATGGTTGGCGTCATTGTGTACATCACCAACATCGTCAAAGGCTTGCGCATCGTCACCTCGGGGAACTATGGCCAGGGCGAGATCGTTGAGTCTGACCCCGTTGCCGCTGGAGCAGGTGACGTGGAGTACATTGGCCGCGAAGACAGCCTCCGCGTTCTTGCTGCCAGCAACACAATCCTTGCTCTTGTCCTCGTTGGCGTCTTGGTCCTCCAGGCTGGCCAGTGGTACGCGCAGAGGAAAGAAGATGCTGAGATTGCCGAGATGGACAGGGTCGCTGAGGAAAAGCGCAAGGGCAAGGAGGGCAAAAAGAAGCAATAGGCAAGGCAGATGCTCTTCTAAGCCATTGGGTGGTACCTCCAGCAAATCTCTGCATATTCTCTGTCGCTCAAAATTTTTCTAATGCTTCTCACGTGATGACTAATCGCTCTACCCTGTTGCGCTCCTCCTTTCTCCGTTGAAATCTACTACAGCACGCAATACGAGCTTTGAACTACAAGGGAGGAGTTCAATACGAACTGCGCAACGAGTGTCGGCGCCTCTACTTTCCTTGCTGTGTCTCTTCCTCCCTCCGAATGCCTCAAACAAACATCTTTTCCACTGTTGACCTATTGTGAGAGCCGAAGCACTCGTCCTGATGGAGACTGTTGTATTTCCTTCTGCCCTTTGCGTGCGGACAAATTCTTTATTTTCAGACACGATGGGACTTCTCCAAGTCTATATTTGATACCTTGGACACACGTGAGATCTACTCTCCGCCTGGCTGAGCCGGCGTGGCTGCAAGCGAAGAGCCCATGGGGTCTGGCATTGCTTTCGGGGCCGCCGGGCCGTATGCCATGGTTGGAGGCGGCTCGCATTCGGTGCGCCTCCGCAGTCTGAAAGGAGGAGCGACCGTGACGTTGCGTTAGTGCGGAGGCGAAGGCTGCGATGTGGCGTGGGGTGTCTGTCAGTCGTGGAAGCAGGTGGAGGAAGGTGCGGGCGGGCGCGACTTCCTGGTCTGTCGGCCAGGCAGCGCTGCTTGCAGTCATAGCCATCCCGCTCTTTCGTTCTCCTCTCTTCCCCACCACCCCCCATTCTGAAAACACGACGCAGCCGTACGGCTGCCCATCTCAGCTTGGTTGAAGTCAAAAGGTATGTTCACTCTCTCATTCAATCCCTCCGAAGCATCCATCCGACGACTTACGCAACGTTGTGCATAGGCGGCATGTCGCGGTCCATCATTCCGCACGGCAATCGCCCGCGGGTGCCTACCGGCCATGAAGCTTCTTACTCTGCGCAGCCTTTCAGATCTGGTACAAGCGACCGCAAGCATCTGAAGCAGAGCTTAATGCCCGCTGACACTCTATTTCTTAGCTCCGCACCACTCGCGCCCTGTCCCTCCCCGAGGTGGGGTGGGAGCCACGACCGCCACTGACCGTTCCGCTCCCCGTCTAAACCCGTCTCAGAGCCGTTCGACTGTGCCCTCCAACGCCGCTCAGCACCCGCCGCAGCAAGTGAACGACGGGATGGACCAGTTACAGGAGCTTGCCCAGTTAAGGGCCGAACTTGCTGCATTGAAGCTCAAGTTCAGCGAGAACAATCCAGCACCTGTCTCAAACGGTCCTCCTCTTACCCAGAACAAGCCCGCGGTCCCCCAGAGCAAGCCTGCGTTGGTGCAGAGCAAGCACATGCCGACCCAGAGCGAGCTCGCCCCGACTCAGAACAAGTCTGCGTCCAGCAAGACAGGTGCAGCTCCTTCCACCAGCGGCCTGCGTGGATCGAGGCACGCTGCAGCACCGGCACCTGCGGTCTCTCACCCTGACCCGTCTGGCCGTACCATATCCTCACTTCAGAACACCAACCCTACCGACAACAACTCTGCCAAAATCGGCATTCACGCGCCCGTCAATCCCCGGGGCATTGCCCAAACGAGCAGCAAGTCTCTTCTAGGACAGGGCTACCGACCTCCCTCGAAGGAAAAGATCGCCAAGCGCGGTGCTGTCAGGATTGTCCCTCTCAACCCGCCCGGTGCTTCTTTCTCCACCGCAGTGCAGAAGTCTCACTCCGGCCAGCGTGGCGAGACTAGCAAAGATACTGTACGTCTCGCAGCTGAGGCTGAAGCCGAGGCATCTAAGAGCAAACAGGAAGCCGCCAAGCTCGCTGAAGAGGGCCAGCGTAAGCGCGAGGCCGCAAAGAAGGCCGAAGAAGACGCTCGTCGTCGCGAAGAGCAAACTATGAAGGAAACCAAAGAGAATACTTGCCGCTACGAAGAAGAGGCCACTAAGGCGGCCGCCGAGCAGCTCCATGCTCGCAATGCTGCAGATGACCCTCTCACTAGCGATAACGGCGGTCAAGCCACCAAGAAACGTCCTGCAAACGCAACTTCGTGCCAGCCGGGTATGCCGACGGCTGAGCGCGAGGACTTCTCAATCAACTCGGGGCGCCGCATCTGCATCAGCAATCTTCCTTCGGGTGCTGATCGCAAGGACATCAATGAGCTCATCGACAAGGCAAATGCCGGAGGCGCCATGTAAGCATTCTGCATTCTGTGAAGGCGATGGCCCGTTCTTATAACCTCTTTCTATAGTGAGCACATCGCCATCTTCCATCGCTCAGACGGTCGTCCTGGCTACGCGCTGGTAGACTTTGCCGACCCCAAGGATGCCAAGCACGTGGTCACATGGATGAGCAATGAGAAGCTGTTCGGATGGCCAGTCAACTTGCGCTTGGCGCATGAACTCAACAAGGGTAAGCTGTCTCAGCGTTTTGTCTAGCTTCTGCCAGAGGACAGACCACGCATGCAG
Organism: Neofusicoccum kwambonambiense; assembly: GCA_009829855.1. Classification (NCBI taxonomy): domain Eukaryota; kingdom Fungi; phylum Ascomycota; class Dothideomycetes; order Botryosphaeriales; family Botryosphaeriaceae; genus Neofusicoccum; species Neofusicoccum kwambonambiense. The sequence continues at coordinate 6,663 of RKSS01000479.1, read as the reverse complement.
CCGAGAATACCTTCAGGAAACAACACATTACCCTCATCAACAATGAAAAGCCTTTTCCTATGTGCACCAATTCATTAACCTATGCTGTAGTGACCATCGACGAACTAATCAACACTGGCTTGGCTCCGTTCATGACCACCCTTGAGACCCCCGGAGCCGAAAAGTAAGTCAAGCTCATCCATGGGCTGATTCCATGGTATATATACTAACTCAAATCTCGCGTAGGGCTGCTCACAACACTACTAGCTGCCGTTACTGGCTCGCGGGTCACTGCCGCAATGGTGTGAACTGCAGGTTCGCCCACATCTCAGGTGATAGTCCTTCATCTCTTGCCTCCAATGGTTCTCGAAGCCAGTTCAAGGCGCGCCGCGAGATCCCCCAGTGTAGCAAGCGCAACTACGACTTCGGAATGCCTCTTCCGGACGAGTTCGATGACGGCGAATCTGGCGCATCCATCTTCGGCACCAACGTGTACCGGACCACGGCGCTGAGGATGGCCTACGATATGGAGTGAAAGCCTCTTCACTCATTACTGTACGGCACTGAAGGCTAAATTACGATCGGTCTTGGGGAAAGCAGATGAGAGCGTCTCGTGTTCACAGAGAGACAGAAATGGCTCGGATCACAATCCGCCGACACTCGGACGTACTTACGGAATATGTAGGTTTCATCTGGCTCTGGCGATGGAAACCAAAGATCAAGCACTGGCTGGGCTCTGCGTCAATCAATGTACACGGCATATGGCTCTGAAGGAAGAAAAGTGACGGATCTCGGCAGGCTTCGAACTTAGATTCCAGTTTCATAGATGACCAAGCCTCGTCCTAATGCTGCAGAATGTCTGCCGTGCGAGTGTGACCACGGATGGCTCGTTGTGTTCTCGACGATGGAAGCCGGAGAGGTGGGGTGTTGAGGTTGGTGGTTTCCGGATTTGGGGCCACTAACGAAGCCCCCACCCTCGCCGGACCTGCCCGCCACTCCTGCAGCTGGTCGCTGCACGCTGCGCGCTGCATCGCCAGCCTCTTGTTGTCCTGCGCATCCGCCCGCTGATCGGCCAGTCTTTGCACGCGTGCGGGTGCAGACGTTTCACCCCACCCAAGTCGAGCTGCTCGCGGCTCTGTTTGGCCCTACCGGCCGCCGGTTCCGTGTTCCTGAGGGCGGAGGCGACCCTTCGGCGCCCGCCGCCTCCCTGTCACTGGGAGTACCTCTATCTGACTGCCGGCGGCATCCCCACTGTCGTCGCTACCCACAGATGGCCACACCTCCACGCCCTCCTCCTCCCCTGACCGACTGCGGCTGAGCACCGGGGTACAGTGGTTGTGTTCCCGCACTGCAGACCTCAGCGCATCATCATGGCGGACTCCACCGGTTACAACCATGCGCTAGACGACATCCGCGAAAAAGAGTTTCCAATGCTCAAAGGTGAGCGAGATCTCGAAGCGCAATACTCCCGCCGACCGCTTGCTAATACTTCCGGGCCCCAGACTCCGTCTACCTCGACCATGCTGGAACGACACTGTATCCCAAGTCCCTGATCGACCGCTTCTCCGCCGACATGATCTCCAATCTGTACGGGAATCCGCACTCGGCCTCGAGCTCGTCGCAGCTGTCCGCCCGGCGCGTCGATGAGGCCCGCCTGCGCCTCCTGCACATGTTTCGCGCCGACCCGGAGGACTTCGACGTTGTGTTTGTGGCAAACGCGACGGCGGGCGTCAAGCTGGTGCTCGAAGCGTTTCGCGACCAGCCCAAGGGCTTCGCCTACAAATACCACCGCGAGTGCCACACCAGCTTGATTGGGATAAGAGAGCTAGCCAGTCACCATCGGTGCTTCTCGTCAGACATCGAGGTGGAGCATTGGCTGGAACGCAAGGCTGGGCGCGACGCGGCGCAAGAGTCTCTTCTGGAACTGTTTGCATACCCCGCGCAGTCAAACATGAGCGGCCGCCGCTTGCCGCTGGACTGGTGCGGAAGAGCCCGCCTGTCCAAGGAGAGCTCTGCGAACACCACGTACAGCCTTCTTGATGCAGCAGCGTTTGTCTCGACCTCGCCGTTGGACCTGAGTGATTCCGACGTGGCACCGGACTTCACGGTCCTCAGCCTCTACAAGATATTCGGCTTTCCTGACCTCGGAGCGTTGATTATTCGCAAGGATGCCGCCGACGTCTTCCAGAAGAGACGGTATTTCGGCGGCGGCACGGTGGACATGGTCGTTTGCCTGAAGGAGCAGTGGCACGCCAAGAAGACCGAGTCATTGCACGACCAGCTCGAAGACGGAACTCTGCCCATACACAGCATCATGGCGCTACATTCGGCCATGGACGTGCACAGAGAACTCTTCGGGGGTCTTGACCAGGTCTCGCGGCATTCAATGTTCCTTGCAAGGAGGCTATACGAGGGACTATCCTCTCTTCGCCACGCCAACGGCTTGCCTGTGTGTCAGATGTACGCTGACGCGTCGACTGGCTACAACGACGCCAAAAGGCAGGGCCCAATCGTCGCCTTCAACATGGTCAACAGCCAGGGGGCATGGGCTAGCAATTTCGAAGTCGAGCGGTTAGCATCCATCAAGAACATCCAATTGAGAACAGGAGGCCTGTGCAATCCCGGTGGGATAGCCGCGGCGCTGGGACTGTCGCCCTGGGAGATGAGAGAAAACTTCTCGGCTGGACAGCGCTGCGGCAACGAAAACGACATCATGGGCGGCAAGCCAACGGGCATGATACGCGTGAGCGTAGGAGCGCCAAGCAGCACAACGGACGTGGACCGGTTTCTGGAGTTTGTGCGGGAGTTTTTTGTGGAAGTAGCAGACGCCGGCTCGCTATTGGCTCCGGCCTTGTTGGAGGTGGACTCCCAAGACAGCGGCTTCTACGTGGAGAGCCTGACCATCTATCCGATCAAGAGCTGCGCCGGGTGGAAGGTCCCGCCAGGCAAGGCATGGGAGGTGCGCAGAGAAGGACTCGCCTGGGATCGCGAGTGGTGCTTGGTGCACAAAGGCAGCGGCCAGGCATTGAGCCAGAAACGGTACCCGCGCATGGCCCTGATCCGACCCAGCATCGATCTGGAGCAGGGATGTCTCCGCGTGCGACTGAGCGATAGCTGTGCGTCATCGGCCACGGCCTCAGAGATCTGCATTCCTCTATCGGCAGATCCTTCGTATTTCGCCGGGTCCAACGGGCACAAGTCGGCGATCTCGACACGCGTGTGCGGAGACACGGTCGCGGCGCAGCGGTACCTGTCGAGCAGCATCTCCGACTTCTTCAGCCAGGCGTTGGGAGTCGAGTGCCAGCTGGCGCGGTTCCCAGCCGCCGGTGGCACAGGCGCTTCGACGAGGCACTCGAAGGCGCATCTGCAGAAGCAGGCGGCGGCGCGTGGGCAGATGCCGGGCGCGTTCCCAGACGCAACTGGCGATCCGCCCCGGCCAATCCTGCTGTCGAACGAGAGCCCCATCCTGGTGATCTCCCGGTCCAGCGTCAACCGGCTCAACGAGCAGATCAAGGCCGGCGGCGGCAAGGCGGCGGAAGCGGAGGTGTTCCGAGCCAACGTGGTGGTGGCGGAGAGGCTGCAGAGCCGGCCCGGCAGCGAGCAGCCCTACGCGGAGGACCTGTGGCAGTACGCGGTGGTGGGGCAGCAGCGGTTCCAGCTGCTCGGGGCGTGCCGGCGGTGCCAGATGGTGTGCATCGACCAGCAGACGGGACTCAAGAACGAAGAGCCGTTCGTGACGCTGGCCAAGACGCGGCGGCGCGACGGCAAGGTGTTCTTTGGCCAGCACGCGTGCTATGAGCCGCGGGCGCTGGACGGGTCGCGGCAGGCGCAGCATCCCACAATCGCGGTCGGCGACGCGGTGGTGCCGAGTTGAGATAGAAGGCAGCGGCCGGGCAAATTGATAGCGATTGGACGGGGCAGCCACGGCGAGCCGGGCGCTGTGCCACTAGCCGCGCGCGCACGGCAAGCCGACCTGGTGGAGTTGAGGACGTGTCGCGACGCCGCAGCCACGTGCGCTTCATTGGCCGCGAGGGCGCAGGACGACTGCCACACGGCCAGGCCAACCTTGCTGCGCGCGAAGAGCAGACGGCGGAGCGGGTGGAGTCGCGCGCTTCGACGGCGCCGCGCGAGCATAAAGCGCAGCGCGCGCCGCCGCCGGCAGCGACAGCAGCGCCAGCAGCACCCGCCCGCCCCGTCTCTCAGCTTCCCGCCAGGCACCGCCACCGCTCTGCTCACAGTCGTCGCGGAGCTGCAAGGTCGGCTCCAAGTCACAGCTGCGCGGCGCCCGTAAGCGCCGTACCTCACCGGTCACGTTCGCACTGGCCGGCTGTTCGCCTCGCAGCCGGCCGCGGCCCCGCTGCTAGCCTGCCTCGCCCAGGGCTGCCGTCTTGCATCACACCCCTCGCTGTTTTAACGCCAACTTACGCGCCCAAACACCCGCCCCAGCGGCACGCCTGACCGACGCTGCCCCCCAAATATCACCACCCGCCCGCCGCCAGCACGCTGCTGCTCGACCGCTCCCGTCGCCGCATGAGCGCGCCAGCCGACCTCCCGTCGCCGTCGCCGTCGCCGTCGCACCCCCGCACCATGGCTGCCACCTCCACCAAGCCCGCGCTGGCGGCCCTCAAGACCCCAGTCTCCGCCACCTACCCGTCCGAGCTGCGCAGCCCGCACCTGGGCACCCCGACCTTGGTCAAGCGCGAGGACGGCGAGAAGACGCCCATCTCGCCGCCGGTGGCCTACGTCGACTTCCTCAAGGCCCTCTCGCCCGTGCTCATGAGCCCTCTGCCAACCGGCGTGGGCTCCAAGTTCACCTTCGAGGAGAGACCGCCGACGTCACGGACCTCGTCAGCCTCGTCCGCAACCACCTTGACGTCGACTTCTTCTGCCCCGACGGCCGACAAGCCCGCGTCGCCTGCCACCTCGCACGCCTCGTCGCCCTCCGACTCCGCCGGGCCCAGCGATGCCGCGAGCGATGCTGCCGCGAAGGCTGCGCCTGCGTCGGCAACCGAGATGCGCGTCACCATTCCTCCACCCTCGCCTTTCGTGCGGCCCATGTCTGCCCGGACGCCCCGCCTTCGCATCCCCCCGAGCCCGTTCTCCGCCGGCGTGCGCTCGCCCATGAGCGCCCGCTCGCTGCACTCGCCCTACAGCGCCACCATGAGCCCCGGCGCGTGGAGCCTGGACGGCCAGAACAAGGACACCCGCGCCGTCAGCGTGCGCCAGGTTGTCACCCGCACAGTCACGTACTCGCGGACCCCCGTCGAGGCCGGCCATGTCGCCCCTCTGGACCCAGCGCCGAAGGGCAAGAGGAGACGAATCAAGTAGATGCCGTGCCGCATGCGTTGCGTGCGTTCTGTTCACGCCGCGCCAGCTCCACCGAACTCCACCGCTCGTCCCGTCTACCTTGCCGCCATTGGCGAGCGGCTGACCGCTTCCCTTCCGCCCACAGCCCACGCGCTACGCTGCGCGGGATTTAAACCTGCGCTCGGACGCATGTACATGCCTGTGGCCGAGGCCATCCTTACCTTCACTTTCATCCCTTTTTTCCTTATCTCTCCACAATCCATGATCGCCTTCTCCATAATTATTTTCCCCGAACCCTTGAGGGTTCTGCCTCTCAAAGTTTTTTAGAGGAGGGAGACCTGTCAACGACGTAATGGCTTTTTTCACGAAATCATTGGGCTGAACAAACTTCTTCTGCTTCTTCGGAGGAGAAAAAGTTCGACTACAATTCTCACCACCACCATCGGCAGCGCGGAATCAAAACAAGCCTTGCCGGCTCTCTCTGCTTCTTGGTTCTATTTACCTCCATACTACCTCACTCACCGGCGAGAACCCCGTCACACACACAAAGCATGCATATGACATATTGTTTTGTTGTTGCATAGGGCGGTGCCTTTGGTTTGTCTTTTGGCTGCTTTTCTGTCGGGTGTCTGATCACAAACCTTTGTTTCCTTTGTTTTTCGAGCGCCGGGCGCAGTGGCGATCAGAGTGTGTGTTGGGAAACCGGAGGCGTTTTCTTCACTTTTTTTCCCCCGTTGGGTTGGAATACACATCTCGTCGCATACGGCTCACATTCATATTGGGCGCACATATCTCTCAAGAGGACGAGGAGGGGTGAAGGGGGCTGAAATATGGGGACAAGAATAACAAAAAGTCAATCTTCAAAACTCTCATGAGCCGTTCTTTCGCCGCAGACAAGACGTTGAACCAGCCCGCAGGCGCCGGACCGGCTTCCGGAGGGGCAGCCACCTTAGCCCGCGATTGTTTTTGGTTCCACAGTGGCCGCTGGGCGGGGGGGAGAAAAAAACATCACAACAAAAACACAGCTCTGGCGCCCAGCAGCGGTACCTTGGTGTGCGTGGGGCTGGTTAAAGCAGCGTGCCGCCCTTCATCCCGGCGTCCTGTAACCTTCCCGCATGATGGCGAACGGGGATGGGGGTGCGGCGCTCCAGGGCGCCCATCGGCCAATCAGGCGCCCGCGCCGCCATATTTAGCAGCTGCCCTTGTTTTAGCCTAGGGCGGATGCGTGCGTCGGTCGAGTGAGATCGTGCATCGAAGCGCCTGCGCCCGTAGACGCGCGCGCGCGCCCTGCCACCCCTCCACCACCCCCCCCCCCGGTCACCGACCAATCATGCTGCGCTTTGGCCCTTCCTGACGGTTCTTCGAACGACGACCCGA
>RKSS01000477.1:0-20696 GCA_009829855.1 Neofusicoccum kwambonambiense | reverse complement strand
ATCCTGGAACGTTGCCTCCCCCGCCCCCGCCCAAGGCAACGTTCCAGGATGCAAGCTCCGCGCCGAACCAGACGCAGCCCGGGGCCTATGGACAGCGCCAGGGCAGAGGCGGAGGAGACAGAGGAAGGGGACGAGGCAGAGGCCGAGGGAGCCACAGTCGTGGTGGTTCTGGCAGAGGTGGCGCGACTAACCACCATGCCTCATTGAACCAAGGTCCGCAGTTTAATCGCTCTTTGCCGCAGCAGCAACACGCCTCGCCTCCGCAGAACATGTTCGCCAATGGACCGTCTTACAACATGACTGCACTACCCGCTGGCGGATACATCAATCCGGCATTTGCATCAATGTACACAAATGCTGTGAACACAAGTCCTTCCGCGTCTCAGCCCTGGCTTGCCCAATCAAGTCAGACTCCAGGCCATGTGTCGTCGGTCCCGACTGCTTCCAATCTCCCTCGTTCAAATTCGAGCCACCGACTGCCAGACAAACCAAAGCCGCAGGCTGCACCATCGGTTCCTAGTTTCGGATTTGCTCTCCCAGCAGCGCCCCCACAAATTTCAGCACACATCAGAGATGAGGGGAACAGTAAAAAAAGGAAATTCAACCAGCTTGGTCTCACTCCGCGCAGCGACGTGCATGAGGACAGCGAAGAAGATGATGCGGACGAAGAGGCCAAGTTCAAAGCAGCAAATGGAGTGTCAGTTTTTTATTTACCCTTGATCTTGTGTTTCGAGGCGTCACTAAATTACACAGAATTCAAATCGACTACAAGGGCCAATCGTCTACATTGAAAAGTGCCGAGGAGATCGCTGCCTGGATCGAAGAACGAAAGAAACGATTCCCTACAAAAGAGCGCGTCGCGCAGAAACAGAAGGAGGAAGACGTGAGACGGCGCGCGAGGGAACAGGCAGAGGTGGAACGGAAATCGAAATACCCACAGCAGGAGAGACAGCTGAAGAAGAGAAAGCACAAGGACGCAGATGAGCAGGACAGAGCCATCAAAAAGGCTGAGAAGCTCAGGGAGAAATTACGGAAAGCGGAGAAGCAGATAGAGAAAGCCAGGGCAAACACAGCATCAAAGACCGTGAGCGAAGCTGTGCCGAACAAGGCGCTCGGTATCAACTACGATAGCGACGAGAGTACAGGCCAAGGTAGCGACGATGGATCAGGGTCGCTCGCCGAAAGCTCGTCCGAGGTCTCGACAGACTCGGATTCCGAGGACTCATCTTCAGATGATGAGAGCGATGATGACGCTCCTCCAGAAGAGGAGTCGTCGGAGAAGCGCCCGTTGAGAGTGCACTTGCCCAACCGAAAAGCCATCCAGACGGCAACCCCGCGTGGTCGTCGAGAAAAAGAAGTAAACACGCCTAAGAGAACAACATTGCGCGAGCGGGTATGTTCATTCCATATTCATACTCTCTTTTAAGGTCACACCGGATTTGGGCGCTGACGAAAACAGATGGTTGAGCAGGAGCGTCGGCAGGAGGCGGAGCTTGCATTGAGAGCAATCAAGTTCCTGGGAGAGAACGGAGTGCTGGGCTAATCACATGTTGCGTCGCATGAAAAATGACACGGGAGACGGTTTCCAACCGAAGAAAAGGCTCTGCGAGACAGCATCCAGACCCCGGCTGAGCGTACAGATGGACGAGCTTGGCGCATAACAAGGCTTGAGGTTAATGGTTCCGGCAAAGTCAGTCTAGATAGGCACGGGCTCATCGATAGCCCGCGATTGCTAAGCAAATAAGTCAATCGATAAGGACGTATACCGTTGCGGCCTTGACAAGCAGAAGCGGCTCACCATTTGTCTGTTCGTAAAGTCTACTTCCTTTGCAAGATTCACTGCGATCATATGAATGAGGCGGTGAGGCTGACGGCAGCTCACCCTGTACATGAAGCTGAGATTCGCAACCCATTTGTGCTATCATGTTGTAGTCGTAACTGTCGGCTGTCGGCGGCGTGATTAGTATTGGTAAAATGCGCCACAGACCCTGGCGTGCGCCACATAACTATGGCGCCAAGTCGCAGAATCGGGCCGAGTCGATCTTATCGCGTCGCTGCCTCCAGATTTTCGAAGCTCCAACAACCTCCGCCGCCTGAACCTCGTCGTGTCCTCGCTCAACGCTTTTCCACCAAGACTACCGCGCCGCAGACGTCGCCATGTCCGGCCAGAAACGGAGTCACGCAGAATTCGCCGAGGGAGATCCCGCTCTGGCCGAATCGCACCCCCGCAAAGAGCAGTTGCGCGACACGTCCACCGATGGCGCCAGCGGCGCAAACGACGGCTGGGAGACATACGAGAGCAAGGGCGCCAAGAAGCTGAAGAAGATCCCCGGCGAGAAATCCAAGAACTATCCGTCCATCATCCATTCGCCGAACGCGCGCCTGCAGTCGACCGTCAAGATCAGCGACATGCAAAACCTCATTCTCTACATCATGGCTGACGCGCCTGCGCCTCGCTGGGTTGCCGTCAACAATTCTGGTCAAATTAGAAAGGCGGTCATTGTCATGGTGCCCGGCCTCGAACCTGGCATGTTCAATGGAGACATTCCGCTGGTCGAGGCTGCGCAAGACGCTGTACCACAGGACAGCAAGAACAAGGACAGCGCATCTGTCTCTCCCGATGACTACTACCCCAAGCAGCTCGTATCAGAGAAGTTACCTGATCCGTTGAAGCCCTTTGCAGATATGTTCCCGCACATCTGGCCCATCAAGAGCCCTGGCGACGACAAGTTTTCGAGACTTCACTCGCCGCTGCAAGCAATCTTGACTTCACCCATTCCGAAGCCAAAAGAGGATAAGAACAAGAAGGGCCCGCAGCCTGCGCATAACCGGGATTGGAAGAACAAGCGCACGCCCATTACTGAGTACATCGCCACGCTTGAGGATCTGCTGGCAGACGGCGATGACTGGACCATCCATCCTGCCATGTACACTTCGGAAGGTGAGAGAACAGACAGTAGCAATGAGAGGAAGCGGAAGATGAGGGATTCCGACCATGGTTGGGTCGACACAGCTGTTGCGTCGCTGACGGATGGTGATGTACCTAACGACCAAATCCAGAAAGGCAGTGTGACGGCCGGCAGGAAGATCCTTACAATAGACTGTGAGATGTGCAAGACAGGAGAGAACGACTTCGAGCTCACTCGAGTAAGCATTGTTGGCTGGGATGGAGAAGTCGTGATGGACGAGCTGGTGAAGCCCACAAACCCAATCACCGATTACCTCACTCCCTACTCTGGTATCACTGAGGAGAAGCTCAAAGACGTCACAACGACTCTTGCCGACATCCAGAAGCGCCTCCTGGAAATAATCACTCCGCAGACGATTCTTGTTGGTCATTCACTTAACTCGGATCTCAACGCATTGAAGATGACGCACCCGTTCATAGTCGACACCTCGCTCATCTATCCTCATCCGCGCGGTCCACCGCTGAAGCAATCCCTCAGGTTTTTGACACAAAAATACCTTGGCAAGGAAATCCAGAAGGGCCACGGTGGCTCCGGTCACGACTCCGTGGAAGACGCCCGCAGCACCCTCGAGCTTGTGAAGCAGAAATGCGAAAAGGGAAAAATTTGGGGCACCAGCGAATCCAACAGCGAATCCATTTTCAAGCGCCTCGGCCGCCACCGAAAACCCAAGAACCAAGCAAGCAGCGCTGGCGAAGAGTACAGGACGGGTGCCGTAGTCGACTGGGGCGACCCTACACGCGGCTTCGGAGCCCAAGCAGATGTGTGTTTCGGCTGTCAGAGCGACGATGATGTCGTGAAAAATATCATCGCGGCGGTCACAGGAGAGGCGAACACGGTCAAACCAGGCCTGCCTGGCAGAGGTGTTGACTTTGTCTGGGCTCGCATGCGCGAGCTTGAGGCTGTGCGTGGTTGGTGGACACGGACGAAGACGGCGGACAACGCGAAGTTGCTGGCAAATGCCCTCGGCGGTGGAGAGGCCAATCCTTCCCCTCCGGCAAAGACTGACGGCGAGGCTGCGGTAAAGGATGAGACCGCTGCGGAGACCGAGGAGACTACTAAGAAGATCGAGGAGACCATCACCATCGCTGAAACCCCCGCGAACGCGGATCCTGCCGCCGGCACTTCAACCCAGCAGCAACGATCCAATACCTCGGAGCTCGCTGAAGCTGTCCAGAAGACCGCCCGGCGCCTTCAGGATATATACGACGCGCTGCCGCCGTGCACTGCGTTCATGGTCTACAGCGGCAGCGGCGACCCGCGCGAGATTACCCGCCTGCAGCAGATGAAGCAGCAGTTCCAACGGGAGTACAAGATTAAGAAGTGGGACGAGATTAGCGTCAAATGGACGGACACGGAGGATCAGGAGCTGCGCGCGGCGTGCAAGAAAGCGAGAGAGGGCCTGGGTTTTGTGGTTGTGAAGTGAAGGGTTTACTAGGACGGGTGGTTGCGTCAGTGAGAAACCGTGATGGGAATGTGTTTGCACGTCATGTGCACGGTTCCTTGGTGGATTGCAACAAATCCTGCCCGTTTATTATGAGGGTATTCCGATACTGCAACCGGGGACGGATGATGGATTCAACCGAAAGGTGTGGAGGACACTTTTGGTATCACGATGGCTACAGAAAGGCTAGCTATAGAGGTATTGTAACCAAAAATGAATACGGGTCAATTGCCTCGTGAGGTGTTGTGACAACGTTATGGTACGGTGTACGGCTGGATGCTCATAATCTGACTCGGGGCTTTGAAGCGTATGCATATATCGACTTGCTCAAAAAGCTCTACAGTAATTCCATAGCATAGCATGTGAATTATCACGAATCCGAGGACACAAGTTGCATGGCAGGACAGTGCGTTTACTGCAAAGCTCTTGAAAAATTTCCTTTGTCCGGAGCAAAGAGTTTAGAACAAAACTTGCAAAAATCAGGATTTCCCAATGTTCATTAATTTTAGTACTAGTTGGCCGGTTCGCGGCTTGAGTACGACTTGGGAAGCCTTGGTTCTGCGACCTGTGAGTGTACGTGGCACTGAAGGCCGGATGTGGTGTTTATATTACAATACTGGGTGACTGGTGCAAGGGGACTCTTAAATTGAGGGTCTCACAGTTTTGGAAGTGTTTGGAAGAGGGCCATGTATTTCTTTGTACTTCTGACCGAGAATATTTTCGGGCATTAAATGTGGTTTCCCTCGATGGAGATTCAAGTACTCTAATCCCTTTCGCCTAATTCCTAAAAGTCACACAAACAGGGGAATCATTGCTACCATGACCCTTTCGCTTGGCATGCTGAAGTCAATCCATCAACGGTAGACTCACGTGTTTGTTTCTTGACACAGTGTGTTCCGGCTTCAAATTAGCCTGCCTCTTTCTCCTCTTGAGAGGAAGATGGTCTGGCCCATTCAAAGATGGTGTAGAAAGAGCAAGCGGATTTTTCTTAGTTGGCGAAGAGATACTCGGGCACAGCTGGGATTTTTCGATAAGTGCAGTCCTTTGGGTAGCGCCTTCCGGGGGTTGAAATGAGGTGTCGTATTGTGAGCCGTGTGGAGAACAAGAAATCCGGTCGACGGTTTGGCCATGGACCTCACCAGGTGATGCCTGCTCTGATTCCCAGATTTTTCCAAGCTCATGGTCTTGGGACTGAAGAAGGATGTGACCATGAGAAGGCAAACTACTAGAGCTTGAGCACTCCGTCTCTTCACTTCCGTTGGAACGCTGCACGGATGACTCCATATCCGAGGCGGATGAGTCAAATGGCTCGCTATTGCTCGGATCAAACGAGAGACCGATCGGCTTGTTTTCCTGGCTATACAAGCCTCGACTTTGGGTCTGTTTCTGAGGATCAAGGTTGTTAAGAAGGGATCCGGACTGTCCAAAAACCACGGATCCTTCTTCGTATGGATCTAAATCACCTGGACCAGTGATGGTGCCCAGTGTGTGCTTCCCAACTATCTGGCTGAGACGGTCGCATCGGCAGTGGTATGATGCTACTGTATTGCACGGTCCGAATACTGAGGCACCCAGGTGCCACTGTAAATGAGAGCAGGTCAAGAACTTCCGATCAAGTCGATATCCAGCCACACTGTAAAGATCCTTTAGTATCTTCACCGGAACAGCAAGGTAGTCATGGCCCTTGGGAAGGCTGCGCCAATGGTGGCACAAATTTTGACATTCTTGCGAGGGTTTGATGAGATCTTCAAAGCCGTTGGCGAAAAGTACCAGAGCGTCGATGTCCCGAATAAGATCGACCCAGCCCCCACTAGTCTTCTCGATTCGACAGCACTTCAGTGAGAATGGTGATCTCTTGCGAATGACATCCTGGAACTCGAAACCATACAGCACTTCCTGCATCGTACACCTGGGCTCGATGCCCGGAGCAGCATCTTTGAGTAGTTTTCGTGCCAGGAGGGAGTCCAACAAAGACCATATGTCCAGAATCATGTCTTTGACACGGTAGCCCTCCAGTATCATCTTGTTGGAGTCTCTCAACAGAGATTCTCGGGCAGTGCACTCCGAGGTGTCTTTAGAGAACAGCTTGAAATGACTATCGTTGCTGGCGCTGAGGAAGCCTGTTCGAAGACGTGCTTGAGCGATGTGAAGGATCACGTTTGAGGCTGGCACAAGCCATCCTCTTTTCTCCACGCTGTCATAGAGAGTTACGTGCATGTCATCAGCCCTAGAGAGAACCTCGACGTAAGGGCCGTTGTTTCCCTGGAAATGGTACTTCCCGTCCTTGGCTCCGAAATTGACATTAAGCTGTGCCACTCCGAATTGCGAGAATCCGAGTGCACCCCCAACAAGCTTGATATGTGAGTCCACCCCTTCAGCCCCAGAGTAGTGAATGTTATCGTAGTTGATCAGTTCGCTTCCCAGGAATAGTTGCGCAGAGCTACACCAACCAACAATCATTGTCGTAGCTCGAAGGTCATCCAGGCTGACTTGATCAGCCAAAACTCTGCCTGCACATTGGCGGAGACCATCCTCGTACGCCAGGTACTGCAGATCATCCCGCCGGAGGAGGTGCCACTGAACTCTGTTCTCTATCCTCTTGGTGGGGACAAGCATAGTTGAGAACCCTTTTAGTAGCACCCCCCCTCCATACCCTACGGCATGTCTCATGCCAGCCAGCGCTGTCATGATATCGACAGGTATTTCCAACCCGGACTCATCCGCTCTGTCAGGAATGGGAAACTTGTGAGCAATCACAGCGTTGCTGAAGAGGGGAAGCCAACACGTGTCTTCCACGGGATGCAGAGGCTGATGAGTGACAGATATGCGGAAGGTAGGAATCTCTTGCTCGTGGGAAGATTCCGGAGTTATCGTAGATTCTGAGTAGGAAACAGTACTCCCGGGAGGACCTTCTCTTAGAGCGGAAGCAAGCCATGACATCTGTTGCGCAACCTCAACAATCAATTCTGCCGCCGCATGGATCTTGATCTTGAGGGATCTGAGCGCTATCCCATCACAGCTTCCACTCTGAAACTTAATGGTAATGCATCCATGGTCTTCCAAATGAAGAGTTGAGCTCGGCTCTCGTAGCGCCTTCTGTATTTGAGGGAGAAGTACGTGTGACGTACTTGGCCAGAACATGCGGATGTAATCTGCGCAAGTCGTCCCATGGGCGTAAAGCGCGGATCCACTCAGAACAAGTATGCTCGCTAGTGGTGTCTCTCGATCACCGTACTGCGATTCCAAGAATTGTATCGGATCCCAGTCGACAGAGATTTCCGTTCGAAATTGAGGTTTTGCGACACCACTTCTCGGATGATGCGTCGTTTTGACACCCTTGACGGTAGCCTGCGGGATTTCGCGAACAATGTCTGGTCCGACTTGGAGGATCTCTTTCCTAACAATCTCCTCAATGTGGTGCATATTTGCTCGATCATCGCAGTAAAGAGCTCGGCGCATCGCAATCATCAGATCTCTGAAAGGGGTCCCACAAAGCATGAATTCTTGAGCTGCAGTGAGATCCACGGTATCCTCTTCTTCATCTCCTTCATCGAAGTCATTGTTTTCAAGAAGTCCAAAATCGTCTGCCTTCTCGCTCGGATCAAACTCTGCCGGCTTTTCTAACAAGTCAGCCTTCTCGTGAAGAGATAGTTGCTTGCTATACTCTTGAGGGCGGGTCAATGCTGATGCATCTGGCTCATATGGTGACAGAGCATGTTCACGAAAATGTCGCGCTATTTCGAGTCTGTATCTGCGGATGAGACGAGTTGTGCCTTTCGCAATTCTGCGGTCGAATTCGCTGCGGCTCTTACGGTCGCTAGATATGCTATGTCAGTGTTATCCTAAAACCAGTTTGTATGGTAAACATATAACTTACGCCATAGGATGATCGGACTCTTGTTTGCTTGACATGTGGTCCTCCAGGTTGATGGCGTAGCGCCTGAGCAGATTTTGCACGTGGTTTTCAAAAACACCAGGCGGATGTTGTGTCACAGCATATTCAGCCCAGGCGTGCACTCCTGCCTTCTTCATCAACCCGTCCGTAAACATTCCAATGAAATCTTGCAAGTCGTCTGTGGGTATGCCGAGGGATCTGCCGTTGGATCCGATCGAGCAGACAGAAGCTGCGTCCGTGCCGTTTCCACTATGACATCCCGAGTCTGACTGGACTCGTCCCGCGTAATTGTCTCCTTCGAGTATTTGGTACGAAGGTTCTTTCATCGACGGCTGTGGAAGATCTTCGTATGCGTTCAATCGCGTAAGCTCATTGTGCTTATAGTACGGCCTTGCTGCTGAGCCATCGTATGGATCTTCCAACCGGTTCGTCATCGAGGAATTTGAAGCTTGCTCATCTTCTAGTGTTTGAGTTGCATGATCGTAGACCACTTGAGGGGTTTTAGGTGGATCTCCACCTGAGTCTGGGCTCTCGCGCTGGTCCGGCGGAGCCGTTAGGCGTGATTGAGCTACTCCCATGTCGGGGTGGGAAGTTGGTAGATTGTCTTCGTTTCCGCAATTTGATATGTAGAACGTAAATTTATGGTCTCTGACTAGAGGCGATAGAAGAACAGTGGCGAAGTTATAGAGCAGATGTGGCAGGTATGCCTGAGGAACGTCGCCGAAGTGAAACGATTTCACATTATGCTCCACAGTATATAGCTTCGCGTAATTAAGACGAGACATCGGGTCCATCTTAGCCTGTTCCCGGCTAGCGGGAACAACAGGGACAGCTGGCTGTAGCATCTCTCCGTTGAGGTCATCCTGGATAGCCTGTGTAGGATATTCGGTTTGTGAGTATATGGCGGAGTGCTCCGCTTTGATCACTCCTTGCTTCTCCACACCTTTCCTGTTGTACGTCTGGATCGACCTGTAAACTTTAATGAATAGAGATCTTGGAATTCATTACTTAGAAGCTTACAAGCATGTGCAGGAGTCTTTTCCTTCTCGGATTACAAGAAACCATCTGATCTTGTTGTAGAACTGTTCCCCGTAGGCACCGGTAACGACCGCGACTCCAGACTGGGGGCTCCCAGCCGGCTCGGGCCAAAGAACTTTAAAGACTTTTCCAACTCGGTAAAATTCCCGTCCCGGATAATGCCTTTTGTATCCTGAGACCCATTAATTATAGGTTTCGGCTAATCCTACAGCAGGAACTTACTTAGGTCAAGTCTTTCACATTCACCTGGAGTTTGGCGAACTTTCTTGTGAGCTCTAACTCCGAATCGTAGGGCTTGGGACTCCGTAATTTGCTCAGCTGGACCAACTTCGACATTTCCTAAGACGAGTTGGTCCTTCGGGTCACTCTGGCTGTTGTAGATACGTTCGCCATCTTGATAGACGTAACACTCCTCGTGATGATCCCAGTAGTAATATTTCTGCCGACCGGCATCTAGCGTCCACTGAGGACTGGACATCTTGTTTCAAAAAAGAGTGAGTGATCTTGAAGATCTTAGCTGCGAAGAACAGGAATTGGTGCCGTATTGATATACAAAGCCTGGCCCAGTCCGCTTACTCCCAACACCCCTCGTCATACGCGCATAGAGTTATCTAAACCTTTGCACCGGTCAAGCACTGCCCCGCTTTGTGTGAGCAGACAAATGCGCTTACTTCGGGTGGAGTTCCTATTGGTCAAATTGAGTGCCGGTGGCTTCTGCAAGGCAGACACCGTCGATTATCAGCCTTGCCCATCTACAGAGCGGTGATGCAGCCGATGGCTAGCGTGGGAATTATGGGCCCACTGAAAACGCTGACCGAGCTTATTCTTCAGCCGTGATGGGCTGACTATGTCGGGTTTGCCCTCTTTGATAGTCCACCGGCTTAATCAGCACTGCCCAACCATCGGCCGCAGCACCTCTCCGTAGACGCTGCAGCCTGACCATTTATGCAACCCTTGCGTAAAAGCCACGGCAGCCACGCTCTGCTGACTTCACCCTCGCTTGATCGATCGCAGCTCATTTCTCGATTGCAACGATGATATTCCAACGCTCTGCAACCGTAGATGTATGTCCCGGCGGCACACGTTTTAGCGAGCCCTCAGCCTCGTCTTCTCTCCTAGAGATCCTCGATCCGTTCCACCTCGGCAGGCATCTCGAAAGGCGACCCGTCCGTCGCCGATCCAGGATTTTCACAATGTTGCACTTTGTTGGCAGTTCTGTTGCGACGTCGCTTCTTAGCATTTGATGCCTCTCGGAAGTTGACTTTTCGGTAGGAATAGACTCAGGACGACGCCATCGTTGCCTCAGGAAAGCGGAAAGTGGCACCGTTTGGCCTGACACCCTCCAAAACCTGAAATATCCTGCTACTAGCATCATGTATGTGAGAAGGATGCCAATTGGAAGCCTCGCCATGAGTCCGATTTTGGTAGATTTGCTCATGGTACTTCCAGTAGTAGATGTGCTTGTTTGCGGCTCATTTAGAGACGTGTGTGTAGGTGAAGAGCTTGAGGTTCAACTTCTGAGGTCTGCGACCGAGAAGGTGATCCAAGTACGGAAGGTATGGATGTTAAAAATATCGAAATGACCATGTTGGATCCGTCTGACGCGGTGCTGCAGATTGCACGTGTATGGTAACGCTAAGTGAATTCGGGAGTGTGAGAAAGGATGTTGTTCCATTGCTATGTAGAGGCGGACGCAGGCTCCATTTTTCTTAGTAGGGCTATAAAAACTCCGATATTGATGGACTGTGTGAGAAATGGTGTCATAAATGGGGCCAACGTGGTTCACTGTGACCTCATCAGTGGTGCGTTTGCTCTAATGCTGTGAAATGGGTGCATGTGAGGAAATTCATAGTAGATCGAGTTTTTAAGGAAAAAATAAGCACAAGGCTGAGATTGTGCCTGGATGAGGTTGAGTGTTGCCATGAATAGCCTTGCCTGGTGGGCGAAGATTGTGAACAGCACAAAGATCTGTAGGACTCCCCTTGAACCAACGAGATCTACATAGATAGAAACAGTACAATGTAACGCTATCTTGTAACTGCGGCCGGTTACTGTAGGTCAGGCGAATTGAGAAGCCTCTGCCTTCAATCGCTCAGCCCTTGATTCATTTACCGTAACAGGTAGCAAGCATTTTAACTTTGTGCATACCTTTGTGTTTCTTTCTCTCATCAGGACCACTCCTTACTTCTTGAAGCATCGTCGAGACAAGGCTACTGGTATGATTTTTCTATTTTAGACAAAGGGGTAGCTGAAGGCTGTGCGACCAATTGCAGGCAACGAGGCTGAAGCGGAACGGCATGATTTTGTCCTACATTACAGTGTGACATAAATAGCGATAGGCTTGCTCTATGGAGGGATAAAATTGGTGTTGCCCCTGTGCCCTTTTTCACAGGCTCCAGCCGGACCCAGCCTTTTCTGCAGACCGATTCAGTAACACGCCGCAGTTCAGTACACTTGTTCCTTGCTCTATTTATCCCATCGTCTTCGCTTCCAATTTCTGACCCACAGCCGATTTTCCAACATGGACACCACTACATTCACTGTTCCAAATCTCCAAAGCAGAAGTCGAGCGGACGCACACGAAAACACCGGGGTGGCCGACGAGGAAGTCGCAATTGACCTTACAAGAACCCAGTCATCGACGAACTTGGTCTCTGAAAATATTCCAGAGGAAGATTCCACAAGCACATCAACAAGTGATTTAGGAGGTGAAAATGATGGATCTCCAAATATTGTTGAACGTACTCTCAGTTACGACGAGCATTCTGTTTCCGAAAGATCCGCAGACTCATCCCTCTCTGTGGCTGAACAAAACACTGAAGTCATTCCAAATGGCATGCCAGCAAGACTGAACGATCCGATTGTCCATTTGGCAAATGCCAGTGACAATATTCCTTCGCATGGTAGCGCTACCCCGGACCCAATGGTTTCCCCTGTTGGAAATGAAGGCCACGGAACTATGTTCAATCACAGAGTTCAGAACAACGATCACGTTGCCAGCAATGAGGGCGCCCAGCAGAATCCCCCGCTGCCACAGGTCAGTTCAGGCGAGTCTGAATACGGTACAAACACGCAGGGGGAAACGGCATGCTCCAAGTGGAGGCCATTACCGCTCCGCCGCCCCGTGTTTATTGCATTTACAAGCCTTTTCATTTCCCTGATTGTTGGACTGGAGATTCTCAACTACTTCTCCTATCACAACCAAGGCCTGGCAACGGTCTCGGAGGACCGTTACTATCTGTGGAAATTTGGCCCGACCTTTTGTAAGTATCGAACTGTCTTGTACCCTCAAATTTCGCATTGAAATTAATCTTTGAACAGTTCTGACCATCGTCGTGACTTTCTGGATTCAAGTCGAGTACCGCGCTAAGCAGATAATGCCCTGGATATTAATGGCGAAAGGTGAAAGTGGAAAGGATGGGAAAAAAGCTTTTGCTCTCAACTACCTTACTTCATCTACCCCTGGATCACTTTACAGAGCTCTTAAGGATGGACACTTTCCGGTCGTTCTAGCAATGCTCGGAACCTTGATGCTGAGGCTGCTGATTATTTTTTCCACCGGCCTGCTGAATGCTGAAGACCGATCC
Source organism: Neofusicoccum kwambonambiense (assembly GCA_009829855.1). NCBI lineage: Eukaryota > Fungi > Ascomycota > Dothideomycetes > Botryosphaeriales > Botryosphaeriaceae > Neofusicoccum > Neofusicoccum kwambonambiense. The sequence continues at coordinate 7,766 of RKSS01000477.1, read as the reverse complement.
ATGACACTCCAGGAAAATGTTCTCATTCTCGATGGCTTCAACACCAGCAAGGATACCACCTCAAATGATCTCAATGCTACTCCCATTGATGATTTGGTCACTTTGTGGGCGATCAGTAATTCCGAACTTCCGTACCCCCAGGGAACAACTCCAGAATTTGCCACTCAATCATTTGTGATGTCTGAAACAGGTAGGCAATCTATTCCACTGTAATACATGTCTGGCTGGCTGACAATTCAAGTTACTGTTGGGAGGGTCTCTGTTGACGTCGATGTCTTCTCTGCCTCACTTGAAGACTGCCAGCTGTTTAGCCGAGTTGTGTCCCAGACGCAGTTGGGGACTCTTTCAGATCTTGCCCCAAAAGAGTTTTCCGAGAAGTTGTCGTCCTACTGCATTGAGGACGAAGAGCCATTTCATACTGACCCGGTGATGAGCGAGACATGGGCCCTTACTGTAGGCGTACACTGTCTTCAGAAATGTTCAGACTCAACATCCGAGGAAGATTCGCACCGATTGATTATGGCATTTCCACTTCAACTTCCGGATCGTTCGCTTGAGGTCAGATCTGGAATTTCATGTCGCCCAAGATATTCTTTTAGCCGTCGAACAGTCTTCAGTAGCACCTCTGGATCCACTCTCGATCGGGACCTGGAGGTGTCCGAAAAGTCTATTCAGAGCTTGCAATTGGAAATACCTCCGATCAATTTTACCAGAGCGTTCGCCGAGAAGATCTCGAGCTTTGCCAATTTCTACGAAAACTTAGCGACCTTGACCGAGCCGAGCTCAGCGGATATAGGCAAAAGTTACACCTTCTTTGCCGTAGCCCTCAACTGGACGATTCCAGAGGCAAATTTTACGAGATTCAGCGAGCCTGAAAACCTTAGTCTGGCCTTCCAACGGTTGTTTCAATCATATATGACTCAACTTTTCAAGACACACTACGCTTATCCTTTGAACCGGACGGTCGCCGGGAAGCTACAGTCTACCTCCAAAAGATTGTGTGTGGGTGAATGGTCTCTTCGTCTGATGGAGTCTTGTCTTGCCGTGTTAGCCATTTTAAGTACAGGAATGTGCTTCTTCACCTTTCCCGGCTTTCCGATGGACCCGGCATCTTTAGCCGCCCATGGTGTGTTTCTAGCGAGAAGTCGAGACCTTCAATCACTTCTACAAGGAACCGGAGCATTACTCAAGAAACAATTCAATCACACCTTGACGGGACACAATTTCGCAGCCACCGAAGATATTCGAAGCGGTAAACGCGCAGTCTACACCCATCTCAATGTGTCGGCCAGTCAGCAGAATGCCCCGGAAAACAATACCGAGTCAGCAATAGAGTCATCTGATCAGCCGAAATGGTGGCAGCCTATGGCATCAACTTGGCCATATCGCATTGTGACAGTCACCGTTACGATCCTCCTTATCATCGCTCTGGAAGTGCTTTGCCAATACTCGGCAAAGAAAAAGGGGATACATGGTCTTTCTGCAGACTCTCGCCAAAGTTACGGATGGCTGTACATTCCAGCCTCAGTCATGGCCAGCACCGCACTAGCATACAGCGTCCTTGACTCTACTGCTAGAGCGCTTCATCCTTTCCAAGTTCTGAGGGCTGGGAAGATGAGTTTTCAAGAGCTGTTCTTCGAGCCTTTGGGTGAACCGACGGTACTTGCAACTGCCCATACGATTCGAAGACGCTATTTTGCACTCAGTGCCATCCTTGTCACCTCGTTCTTGGGTCCCACCCTCACGATTGTTACCAGTGGTCTATTCAGTGCGGAAATGGTGCCATACGGTGATGAAGTGTCTCTAAATATTCTGGATTGGTTTTTGGTCCAAGACGATCATCCGCTCGACATACATTCACTCGATTGTAAGTTGGAAAGCCAAATCGTTTCAGAGGCAATCCAATTCAACAACCTGTCTTTCCCGCAGTGGACCCACGAAGATTACGTATATCCTGCCGCATCTTTGGACTCGGCTCGAAGCAATGCCAAACCAGGCGTGGCATCTTCGATGACCGCTAGACTACCGACTCTTCGCTCGGATATCAACTGCACACTGCAATCATTCTACACCGGGTCTAATCTCACCTTTAGCCAGGATTCGTACATATACACCCAGTATATCGAGACCGATCCCCCCGTGGGATGTAATCGTCAGGGAATGAATGGCAGCGCAGAGAAATTGAACCTTTGGTGCGCATCATTGGGTACGAATAATGGTACCAGTGGATGTGAGTTACACAACTACGAACTAGGTCTTGGGAGAGGGTCATTGCAACCAGACATCAAACCCTGCAACGACGATCGTGTGCACTTCTGGTTCATGGCCGCCAGGGGGAAGGGGTACCATCTGGACGAGGTTTCTCTGTTCCATTGCATGCCGTACGTTGAAGCGTTGTACACGACCGTCAACTTCACCCTACCAGATTTCGAAATCGACGCATCTGTCACGCCGCCCAAACCGGATGAGAGCAATCCGGAGCCGCGGTATCTCAGCAACCTCGCCAAAGCCATGAGCATGAACTGCTTTGGCACGGCCGCGTTGAACGCCTACGCCACCATCGACGCCAGCCTCGACGCGTTCTTCAAGGCGCTCGCGCTCGGGAAAGACGGTGTGCCGATGGAGGAGCTCGTAGGGCTGGCCAACGTCGACCGCCTCATCCACCGCATGAGCCGCGTCTACGGGCAAACCATGGCGCAGGAGATCAACGCCAACTACCGCGTGCCACTCAGTCCCGCCAACGGCGCCGCTACCAGCCTCGCTGCCTTAGACATGCTGGACTCTTTGAGCGGCACTGTCGTCGTGAACCGGCAGCGCCTCGTCCAGAGCCCCATCGCAACCCGCATCCTCGAGGGCATCCTTCTCGCCATGGCGATCTGTGCGGGACTACATTTTTGGCTCACCCCTGAGACGCGTATCTTGCCCAAGGACCCGGGGAGTGTGGCGGCGAAGATGAGTCTCTTCGCTGGAAGTAAGCTTGTTCGGAGGATTTCGGAGAACAATGACGACCTTCGAGGCGCCTTCCAAGGAGAGGTGGTGAGTCTGGGGTGGTGGGATGGAGGGGATGAAGGAGGTTCTGGGTCGGGAGCGAGGGAGGGGAGAAGATTTGGCATTGATGTTGGGGTGGCGGAGAAGACTTAAGTGGCTTTCTCCTTTGTCAGTTCTTGCTTTGATGTTTGTCAGCTATGCTTCGGGGTGGTTTAACAGTGAGAGGATTTGCAGTGAAATGAGAAGAGCGCTGCATGTCTGCCGAATTTGCACTCTAAAGAGGATAATTGGGAAAAGCGCAAATTTTCAGCATTTCGGTTTCATCCTATCGATTCATGAAACTTTTCATCAAACACAGCAGGGACCTTTAATGTAGAGCCCCTGCTACTGAATATGATCTCGACACTCCGAGAATAAGCGGCAGCTGGAACGGCTGAGATCGGTGAGCTTGAGAGTGTGATTACAGCGGCCTGTGTGTTGAACACAGCGCCCAGCGAGAACAGATTTATTTTGTTCGACCAGCCCCGCCACAGTGAAAACCACCCCCCCAAACAAATAGCCGAGACACAGTTACCGACTAGATGAAGGTCTCTTTACCTAGGCTGCGCGGATCGTGTTCCACATGGAGTACATCCTGGTCTCCTGGTCATCGGTAAACTCCTCGTAGCACGAGCTACACTCTCGTTAGCCATGATGTCTCAAGACCTCTCGACCTGATTGTAAATGCTTACTCGTAGGAGTAGTCCATGTAGTTGTGGATCGGGTCCACTCCCTCTTTGTTCGGGCACGAATCACGTCCAGTCGGGCAGCCGGAAGAGGCGCTGGCCTGCGCAGGTGTGTCCGCAATGCGGTCGCCGCCGAGAAGCTCGCTGCAGCCGCCCTGGAAGGTGTGGTAAAGACCGAACCAATGGCCGACCTGTATAGAAAAGGAGAAGTAGAGTAAGTGGTGTGTTCTGACATACTGTGGTGAATTGGGGTGGAGGGACTCATACTTCGTGGGTGACGGTCTTTCCGAGGTTGTAATTGGTGGCAGAACCGCCCGGAAGACTGGAGTAGAGGATGCTGCAACCATCGTAGTAGAAGCTGTTGGACCCTTCGGTGGCTGAGGTGCTCGGGAAGTAGCAGTATCCGAGGTTGCCGCCTGGAGGTGATCAGCATCCATCACACCCTGAAGAAGCAAAGATAGCTGTATGTACCAATTTCCTTCTGGAAGTAGATGTTCAGAGTCTTGTAGTCTCCCTGACGCAAGCTCTTCTTCATTGTCAACTCAGCGCCATCTGAAGCCCAGTTGGAGTTAATGGTGCGGGTCGTGCCAAGGAGCGTGAAGGAGATTCCGTGCGGAGCGTAATTTTCGTTCATTACGTCCAGCTGGTCAGAAAGCATTTGGTCCTATTGCCGGATGAGTACAATGCTGATTTCCTCCTCATGATAACAGAGCTGCGCGACGAGCGTACCGTGACGTATCCATCGCTCAAGGCCGTTGAAGCAGCAACGACGTGGAAGTAAGTATCGACGGTGATCGTGGCTTGCGTCGTAACCTCGCCGGCATCCTTGCGAGCTTGCTCCTCAATAGCCATCAGGCGGGACATTTCAAGCTGCTCCTCGGTGGGCTCTGGAGCAGCGCAGCGGCTGAATTCAGAGTCAGCCCGGGGAAGAGCATGAGCCCTCACCGCCGCGGCCGCCAGACCGGTTGTGAGAAGAGCGATTGTGAGACGCATTGCTGGAGAACAGTATAAAAGAGCTGTGGGAGTGAGAGATGCTGCGATTCGAGGCCTGGTTGGTTCTATCTCCCCTGGAGCAGTGAACCCGTCTTTTATATTCTCGCGCCAATTCTGTTGAGGCTATAACAGCATCCAGCCTGCCTCATTCGCGGGATCTCTCATCTGTGAAGTATCCTTGCATGCAATATTGGTTTCGTTCTGCGCGACCAAGGGCGGAGAAGAGCACTCGGCAGGATGCACTACCCGATCTTCCATATTAAATGAAGAAGGAGGCCGGGGCACCAAATCAGGTTTACACAGCAGTAAATGTTCCTATCTTCATGATTTCCTGAATCCGTTAGACCAGAAGGCCGGTGCCAAGCATAGTGTTGCGTAAGACTTCCCGATGAGGCTGGTGTCAAGAAATTTGCCAAGACCAGCGGAGCCACCCGCTCGAGGAGCGGAAGGTCAGAGGCGATTGATCAATATCTCGGCACTCAATATCCGCTTAAGCAGTGAAAAACATCAGCTGAGAGGTCGAGCTCTGCAGCCACATTTCGAAGCCAACGAACAGGAGTGGAATGGTGGAAGGCCTCCGGCGCTTACTGAAAATCTGGACATGTAGAGCTCAAAGAAAACAGTAAGACAGTGGAAGAACACAAACGCTGGAGCAAAGAAAGTAAAGCAATGATCAAAAATTCAATTTTTAGGTTTTAAGGTATCCCCGCTCTGCAGTTAAAAGACAAGCGGCCGAGAAATTGGCGACCCGGAAAATGCTATCGTACACAGATCCTCCATTACATTCGCACGTGTTCTAACACTCTTCGAGAATGTCATTTTCACTTATAAAGAACTCTTAGAGATTTCGTCACTCACTGACGCCTCATTTAACTTATTTAAGTAAACTGCGCCATTCCGAGGGGCTCAAGACTCAAGACCTAACGAAAACCACTAAGACGGCTGTGTAGTTTGCAGTAGCTACAAATTGAATACCATTCGTGGTTAGGATTCCCAGGGATAGAACAATGGCAAGTAAGACAACAGAAATAGGTGTTGTGATGAGACTCTTTTGCTGGGATGAGGTTGAGTGTCATAATGAGCATCGGCACAACCGGAGCTGCGCCAGCAAAGAAAGTTAGTAGGGCTTAAGTTAACCATTGAACAAAACGTGAAGTCATTTGTGGAGCTCTGTGCTCCAGGTATTCGTCAATTTGGTGGTTACTCTCTTCCTCCATCTAGACGAGTGACCTTGTTAAATTCTCCCGCAGGAAACTGTGGAGTAGGTCTCATGGTATGGCCTTCACGGCCTGTAAGCTGCAACAGGGAGAGTTTTGAGGGACCCCTGGTAGCCTTGAAATTTCTGGAAATAGATCCGATTCTTGGTGACAATTCTGCGCTCTCGATTGACTGAAACCCGGCATTGTCTGCAAAAAATAATTATCACGAATTGAATTTGTTGCGCAGAACAGGATCAATGTTTGAGTTTATAGAATGATCATTGCAATAAGTCTTACCATAATCATGCAGAGGTGCTCGAAGCTTTCAAAGATACTTGTCTGATGCCGAACCCACCGAACAAACAATCGCTTTGTACCGCCTAAGCTCGTTCTGAGTACGGATGATATTTACTCACTAAAATATTCGGAATATCTGGGAATGCGTGCCGTCCCCGCCCTTCTCTACACCTGAAGCGTATTTGTATAGCCGCCCCTCATATTGCAGCCGAGAGAAGCCATTTTGAGAAGCTCGCCGATCCTTTAATCGATTGTCACCAACCTCTGAATCTGTCAGCGAAATTGGTGAAAGGTGCTTTGGGCTGGATTTATGAGCACGTCATTTTCTCTCGAGTGTTTTACAATGCCCTCAGCGGAGATAAATTTCTCGTCTTTTGTGGTGTCGATGATTGCGGCTCATAAGAAATCTGATTTGCGGATTTTGGTCTGGTTTGTTGAGTGTGCTATTGTATCTGCTGCTAATATATGCGTAACTTTAAAACAGTGGAAGCCGGAGTAGAAATTCTGAAGGCCTGGGTCAAAGCCGGTTAACTCTCCGTCTAGTCGGAAATGCAAGAAACAGTCAATGGCTGTTCGTGGAAAGATGAAATCGAAGCTACTGAGGCCCAGAAAACGAAGAAAAACTCAGTCAAAAGGCTCGACAACTATTACAGAACTTTTAAAGCAAAATCATCTGGTATAGGCACACTTGGGAGAGCCAAATTGAGTTGTCGATCTCTACAATCTGCTTGACAGCCAAAAGGAGGTCATGGACGCAGATATCTACGAGTACATATTTCGCATGGATTATAACGGTAAGCAAGTCGATGTCAATGAAAAACTGCAATGGGGACTTGTAGTTATGTGGATGAGATCACAACGGCGCTCTTATCGACAAATGACGAATTCAAAGCGGTAGTAATTACCCGGCTTGAGGAAACCTTTATCATGGAACATAGGCCTGAGCCAGAATATACTCGTCCTGACGGATAGAACCGTAGAATTCTCGATAAAGCAGAGGGTATCCTGAAGTTTTGAAGGATGACTGTTTCCGAGAGTCTAGATAGTTGCTCGCGAATGAGATGTTTGAGATTGGTACTTGGTAGAGCAAAGCGAATTCTTCTTTATATAGCGTTAGAAATGCACACGCAGCTAATATAGCTTTGATAAATAAAAATAATAGAGTCGAAATATTGCTTCAGCCTTCCCTTCATGTAGAAGAGACCCACGCTTCCTCCATCCAGTACTTCAACATCTTACCCACCAGTTCTTCATCAACAACCGTCCCCTCCCTCAAGCTCGGCGCAAGCTTCCTTGCTTTTGTCGTATCAAACACCGGATGGGGCTCATCCTTTACCACTCCATACCTCTTCCTAAAGAAATCCAGCAGCCTGATCGGCGGATTCTTCTCCGCATCCTGCTCCGACGCCTCCAACCGCCTCACCCACTCCCTCTGCGGCACCGCCTCAAACACCAACCCACACCTCCTCAACGCGGGCAAGAACTCGGCATTCCACCTCAACCTCCTCAAATTCTCCACATGGAACACCTCCAGCCCGCCCTCCCCCTCCCCCTCCGCAACCGC
>RKSS01000475.1:105292-133053 GCA_009829855.1 Neofusicoccum kwambonambiense | reverse complement strand
CCCCCCCCCCCCCCCCCCCCCCCCAATGTCCATGTTCCACGCTCGTCTCCACCCTCCTTACAGATCCTTCGTCGCCTCCGCGCTCTCCGCAATCCACCTCTCCAACTTCGCCCTATCCCTGACCTTGAACCCGACCTTGAACCTCTTCGGCTCCATCGTCAGGCTCGTCGGCAGGGCATTCGCCTCCAGCGAGTCCATAATCGGCTCGTCCTCCTTGTTCCTGGGGGCCACGAACTCAAAGGCGCTGATCAGGCGCACAAAGGCAGTGAACAGCTCGCGGTTGGCGAGGTGGCTGCCGGCGCACATGCGGCTGCCGGCGCCGTAGCCGTAGTGGGGGGTGCCGGCGACCTCGGGGCCGGAGCCGTCGGTCTTGAGGTAGCGGTCCGGGTCGAAGTCGAAGGGGTTGCCGAAGTGGGCCTCGTCGTAGTCGGCGGCGTAGGCGTTCATGTAGAAGGTCGTGCCGGCCGGGATGGTGGCGCCCTGCCACGCGATCGGCCGCGTCGACACCCGCGGCAGGCAGATCGGGATCACCGTCCAATAGCGCAGCACCTCCTTGACCAGCGCCGTCACGTACGGCACCTTCTCCTCCGACAGGCACCGCGTCCACGCGTCGCCGTCCGGGTAGGCCCGCATGATCTCGTCGTGGGCGCGGCGCTGGATCGCCTGGCCGGCCGGCGAGGTCAGCGACGCGATGCCCATGATGAGGTTGCCCGGGACGGTGTCGAGCCCGGCGGAGACCATGGTGAGGCAGATGGACTTGATTTCGGCTGCGGGATTGTCAGCGAGTCTGCTGGGGGTGCGGTGGGGTGGGGGCTTGACCGACCTTCGTTCAGCTTGGCTTCCGGGTCCTTGAGGATGTTGCCGGTGATGCACGGCTTGTCGGTGCCGTTGCGGATGTTCTCCTTCAGCATGTCCAGCAGCTTGGTCAGGTACACGTCGCGGCGGTTGCGGTACTCGACGGCGCCCTTGTTGGTGGCGCTCGGCCAGAGGCGCATCAGCGGGATGTAGTCCTGCCAGTTGTTGCTCGTGCTGCGGAAGTTGGAGATCTCGCGCTCGACGTGCACGATCTCCTTGAGCAGCGAGTCGTCGATGTTGCCGGTGATGCGGATGCCGTAGTTGAGCGTGAGCGACGTGTTGAGCGCGAACCGCTGGAAGTACGGCGTCGGGTCCACGTCCTTGGCCCCGTACTCGCCGTCCTCGAGCATCTCCTTGATCGACACGTACGACTCGAGGTCGATGATGGGCATGTACGACTGCGTGGCCGGGCGGTTGAGCGCCGTCGCTGCGGCCTTGCGGCGCTGCTTGCACGACTCATCCCACGGGGACGTGCCGATGGTGAAGCCCTGCGAGCTGGACACGACTGTGTGGAAGGTGTGCAGCGTGGGCCGCGAGATCAGAGCAGACTGATTGTTGATCCAAAGCTGCTTCACCGAGTCGAACGTGTTCGCAAAGACGATCCTCTGGTGGTTTGCCGCTGTCAATCTTGATGGTCACGCAAAACGGAGTTTCTGGAGTTCACCCACCCGGTTTCCCATCCGAACCTGGAACACTGGCCCGTACTTCTTCGACCATTCCCGCGCTACTTTGGCATGGTTCTCCCCCAGCTCAATGAGGCTGCCGAAGATTGGGTAGCCCGGAATCTCGGGGAGGCCCTTGATTTTGGGGATGTCGGTGCGGTTCAGCAGTCGGATGAGGAAGTAGACTGCCGATATCACGGCAATGGCCGCGACCTGGAAGGACATGGTGGGCAGGCGGGCAGTGCGAAGCAGCGAGTTCGTGTGGAATCGATGGAAGTGCGGGGAACGCTTCAAAAGAGGGGAGGGGGAAGAGACAGCCCGCGACGCGACGCTTGTCTCAGAGCTGTCAGCAAGAGAGGAGGCGTGTCTTGCTGGAGTGCGAAGTCTGCTGCAGACGACAGCAAGTCAAACATCAGCGCTATCTATATAGCTTCGCAAGGTGACACTTCAACGCAGGGAAGACGCCTTGGTCGCAGCAGGCCTGTCGACCAACCGGCTAGTCTGCGGCTACTCGTCGTAGCGGCAAGCCCTCTGGCCACCGCGTACAGCCGTGGCAGACGCGGGACTGGTGCGCGCTCACTGCGTGTCCATCAGACGCTGCGCAGTGCAGCCAGCCCTGGCCCCCTCCCGGTTTAGCTCATCGACGCGCAGACAACTCCTTAAGCTTAGCCCTACCGCCCGCGGACTGCAATCGATCATCCGCGACCGCGTCGGCCTTCGTACGACGGCGTGGCCCAATAGAAGCGCTCCGAATTGCAATGGCCGCCGTCGGACATCTCCACCTCAGGAGCTCCGGCAAAGCTTCGATGTCATAACCCCGGGTGGCTGCCGGTTTTCGGACGGGCCTCGGAGGATCCGAAGAGTGTTGCGCGTTGCAAGAAGGCAGTGTGTGCATGGGAGCGGATATCGATGGAAGCGATGGGCCCCTCGGGGCTTTTTGATTGACGGGTGTGGGGAATGCAGGCGCGGAGATCAGGGCAGCGGGGCACGTCTGGGGTCCAGCGACCTGCGGAGCCTTTCCGTTGCGGAAACGTGTGACGTGATTGTGGCCATAGCTCCCGCAAGCTGTGTGCGGAATTGCCGCCGACGCGCCCGGCCAGGACATGTGAGCCGGCTTTGATGCGAAGAGAGTTTCGGGTGCGCCAGGAAGTGCTTGTTCTGACGTGTTACCGCATGAGGAAGCTTTTCTATACGGCAGTTTGAGTGTTTGGAGAGTTTATTGATCCGGCGTGCTATCATCAACCGCCTCTCTACAAAGTATGGCCCGAAGACGCCCGAAGACGCCCGAAGACAAGCTGTCTTGCGTTATCTTGCTTCCGTCCTCTATTCACCATATCACGGAATAGATATCTTTGAGAAGCCCTGATCTGAGGGTTGCTGTTCATTGGTAAACTAGACCTCACTTTGCTGGAAAAGTCATGAAGTGAACTCAGATAATGGATATTGATGAAATGCTTTTTTGCGCATCACTCCTCCGACCTCATCGCTTAGAATGCAAACTTCAAAGCAGGCTCAATCCTGCCAACGCACTCGCCAAATCCAACCAACGAATCCTCATCGCCTCCACATACTCCCGTGATCGTGATCTCATCGCCATCCTCCAGGAACTTCCTTTCCTCACCCCCGGCCAGCTTAATACTGGCCTTCCCGTTCTCGTTCTGCTCGAGCAAGCTACCTCTCTCATTCGGCTCCTTCCCGCTGATTGTTCCAGAGCCGAGCAAGTCCCCGACGTTGAACGGGCATCCAGTGATGGAGTGATGCGTCAGCATCTGCGGGAAGGAGAAGAGCAAGTTCCGGGCGCTGGTCTGGCTGATGGTCGACGTGTTTCCGGAGCTCGCTGTTAACTTGCGTTAGACGCCGCTATCATGTTTGGACTGCAACTGCGAACTCACTCTTCAAGTCAACCTTCAGCTTGATGTCGTACACATTCTCCGCCCGCTTCTCCTTCAGGTACGGCAACACTTCCGTATCGTTCTCGAGGCCCTTGGCCAGGAACGGTTCGAGAGCATCCGCCAGCACGACCCAGGCGCTTATAGTGGTGCCGAAGTTCTTCGCGTTGAACGGACCCAGGGGCACGTATTCCCACGCCTGGATGTCGCGCGCGGACCAGTCGTTCATGAGCACGACGCCGAACAGGCTGTGGTCGGCCTCGTCGATGGGGATCGGCTCGCCCATCTTGGTGTTCCGGCACACGAACGCGCCGAGCTCCAGCTCGATGTCCAGGCGGCGGCAGGGCGAGAAGACGGGCGTCTTCACCTCGGCGGCCGGGTTGGCGAGGATCTGCCCGCTCGGCCGCCGGATGGGCGTGCCCGAGACGACGACGGACGAGGCGCGGCCGTGGTAGCCGACGGGCAGGTGCTTGTAGTTGGGCTGCAGGGCGTTGCTGGCGCCGCGGAAGAGCACGCCGACGTTGAAGGCGTGGTTGAGGCCGGCGTAGAAGTCTGTGTAGTCGCCGATTTTGAAGGGCAGGTGCGTCTGCACGTCTTTCAGCGGCACTAACGCGGCCTTCTGCAGGGATGAGTTGGACTTGAGGATGTCGGGGTGGGGCGTGTTGTCCAGGAAGATGTCCTGGATATATTTACGCACGACGCTGTGGACTGGACGGCCCAATGCAGCGAAGGCGTTCAGGGTAGGCTCAGAGAAGACATGCTGGTGCGGCTGGATGGTGGAGAGGCCAGAGAAGCCGTTGTACGCTGCGAAAGCGTCAAGATCCAGGGCGTGGTCTCCAATGGCAATGGCCACACGCGGGGTAGCTTTTGCGGAGGTGGATATGATGCCAAAGGGGATGTTGGCGAGGGAGAAGTGGGATCCCTTCGGGATGCTGAACCAGGAGCGCAGCGGCGCCATTGTGAAGGCGTGGATGTGAGAGGGGGTGTTGCAAAGGGTGCAATTATCTGGCTACAGGACGGAGGGAAACTGCACACTGATGACGACGGCGGGAGCACACTTTTGACCAAACAATCCACCCACGCACCCACCGCAGCTCAGACAACCGAAGCAAAGCGGCGGCAAGCAGCGCTGCATGGCGTCAACCCCGAGCTTATCCGCCGGGAATGGAGGGGCAGGATGTCGACGGACCAATTCCGCATTGCCACGGCTCAAGCAGCGCGCGCAGCCGGGTATCCTCGCCGCCCGTCAGCGCCCGTGCAGCCTTAGTCGTGGCCGCAGGGCCTCGCCGGCGCGCCCGCCTGCGCCTGCGAGACGCGCGGGGCCCCCGGCGGGCGGGTGCGCCGCGGGCTCAATACTAGGCCCCAGCCAATTGCGGGCCCGGCCGGCGCCAGTTAGCGCGCGCGCGCGCTGTTTTCATGCGCCGCTGTGCCGCTGCTGCAAGCGGAGCCGGCCACCACTAAAAGTTCCCCGCTCTCCACGGGGCGCCGTCGATCGCTCTGAGCCTTCAAGTTCCGCCCGCCGCGTGCCCCTGCGACACCCGCTAAGCCAGCAGCCAGTACAGGATGCGGCCGTCCAGCAGCGCCGGCCGAGATGCCGAACGGCTGTCGTCGCCAGCGTCGCCAGTCTCATACGACGACCCGAACAAGCCCTCGGCCGCCCAGCTCCAGCAGAAGCGCATCTGGGCCCGCCTGCTTAAAAGAATCCGCCCGTCCAAGGAGGACAAAACCCAGCTGCCCCCGAGCCTAGTCCCGCTCACCGAGCGCAACCTGACCGAGTTCTTCAATCCCGACTACTCTGACGAGCACGATGCCTTCCACGAAGTTCGCGGTCCCCGAAAAATATCGATACCAGAATGGCTTCAACTCCTACCATGAGTACGCCGCCCTCTGCCTGACCGTCCATCCCTGCTGATCAGCTCTCCCGCAGGACCGAAGCCGTCGAGGGTGCGCTCCCCATAGGCGCCAACTCTCCTCAGAAGCCTCCGTACGGCCTGTATGCTGAGAAGCTGTCCGGCACCGCCTTCACCGCGCCCCGCCACGAGAACCTGCAGTCATGGCTCTACCGCGTGCTGCCCGCCTCGGCCCACAGCAACTTCGAGCCGCGTGAGCACTCGACCTTCAACACCAACCCGGAGAACAAGCCGTTCGAGAAGATCCACCAAATCCCCAACCAGCTGCGCTGGGATCCCTTTGACCTCGACGAGACCGTCGACTGGGTGCACTCGCTGCACCTGGTCGCCGGCGCCGGCACGCCCATCATGAAGACCGGCCTTGGCATGTACATCTATGCCGCCGGCAAGGACATGGACACGCACTCCGCCTTCTACTCGGCCGACGGCGACTTCCTGATCGTCCCGCAGCACGGCGCCCTCGACATCCAGACCGAGCTGGGCAAGCTGCTAGTGCGGCCCAATGAGATCTGCGTGATCCCGCGCGGCGTGCGGTACCGGGTGACGCTCCCCGAAGGCCCAGTCCGCGGCTACATCCTCGAGCTGTACCAGGGCCACTTCACGCTGCCCGAGCTGGGGCCCATCGGCAGCAACTGCCTGGCCAACGCGCGCGACTTCCAGGCGCCCGTGGCCGCCTTCGACGAGGATACGAGCTCCGAGTGGACGCTGCTGTCCAAGTTCGCCGGCCACCTATTCGCGGCCAAGCAGAACCACACGCCCTTCGACGTCGTAGCCTGGCACGGCCTGTACTACCCCTACAAGTACGACCTGGGCCGCTTCAACACCATCGGCAGCGTCTCGTTCGACCACCCCGACCCCTCTATCTACACCGTCCTCACCGCCCAGTCCGACCACCCTGGCACCGCAATCGCCGACTTCGTCATCTTCCCGCCAAGATGGCTGGTAGGCGAAGAGTGAGTTCCCCTCCCCCTTTCCAGCCCCTAATCCAGCACCTCTATACTAACCCCTAACCCTCATTAGCACCTTCCGCCCGCCCTGGTACCACCGCAACACCATGTCCGAGTTCATGGGCCTCATCCACGGCCAGTACGACGCTAAGACGGGCGGCGGCTTCCAACCCGCCGGCGCCTCGCTGCACAACGTCATGTCGGCGCACGGCCCGGACGCCAGCACTCACGAAAAGGCGTCCAACGCGGAGCTGCGGCCCGCCAAGGTCGGCGAGGGCAGCATGGCCTTCATGTTTGAGAGCTCGCTCATGGTCGGTGTCACCGACTGGGGCCTCAAGCAGTGCGCAAAGGTCCAAGAAGATTACAATGCCGAGAGTTGGGAGCCACTGAAGCCGCATTTCAAGCGGCCGACGCCGGCGAAGATCGGGAACGGGGAGAAAGGATTGGGGAAATGAGAAGCAGGTGCCGCACTACACGTGAGCGCGGGGTGTTGATGAGTGCGGAGATTTTTTTTTTTTTAGCGTAATGAATTCTCTTTCCCGTAGGGAAGTGTGAACGTAGGGAGGATGGCGTTCGTGTATCACTCGCAAAGCTCACCAGGAAGGATGATAAAACTGCCAATCTTTCAATGAGTAGTCCATGGACTCCAAAAGGGCTAGACCGCCTAAGGGAAAATCGGTTATCTAATGCAATTCGGAAAATCCCAAATTCAGCCAATGCCGTGTGATCAATCTTGCAACTGCACGGTATGCTTTCTTTCAGGCAAAATCGATTGAATTTCTATATTGCCTCTCTTCGAACCAAAGCGGCACCCTTGATCGACAATGAATGGAGCAGAATCGTCAGAGATGGAAGTAAACAAATGGAGAAGTGTGTATGTAAGAGCAAGGAATGATGGGAGAAAAGAACTCTCATACCCGCGTTACTGTGAATGCTCTACGATTACAGACGTCGTGCAATGTAGCAGCAGGCTTTTTCCTGTATCCTGTAGGTCAGAAAGGAAAGTTGAATTTGGACGGACCTTCTTCCTTTTCTTGAGATTGACACAACACTCCTGCAAGTCACTCGTGTGGGACAATAGGTGATCCAAACCAGAAACCGTGGCCCAAACACCTTTACATTTTCTCCACAACCAAATCGATCGGGGTATACTATACTGCATCACTCTCCCAAAAACCCGAGTCCGTCTATCCGAATTATTTTTAAACGCCATCGCCATGCAGAAACGTCGACTGCAGCCTCCATCACCAATTCCTTGCACTAACGAGAAGATATAAAACTCAGAAGCGCTCGGTACCGCCAATGATCTTCAAGCCGGTGGTGTCGGAGTAGGCCAGAACGTAGCGGCTAGGGTGCCACTGCACGCACGGGGTCGGCGCGGGCGTCTCGACCTTGTGCACGCACTCGCCCGTCTCGACGTAGGCGACCTCCATGCCGACGCCCTCGTCGGAGCCGCCGACCACGTAGCAGCCGTCGAAGGAGAAGCTGACGCTGCGCACGGGGCCCGTCATGCTGGTAAGCGTGCGCTGGCAGATCCAGTCGCGTGTGTCCCATAGCGTGATCAGCGCGTCCGAGCCGCCGATGGCGAGGTATTCGGCGGTTGGGGAGAAGTCGACCGAGTAGCAGGATGAGGTGTGGGCGTTGAGGACGTGGAGGATGTTCTGTTTACCAGGCGGTTGCTTTAGTGGCCGTTCAATGGGGTTTACGGAGGAGACGCACCATGGAAGGGTAGTCGACGATTTTGACCTGGCCTTCTCCGGTCGTGAGGAAGAGCTCTTGGCCGGTCCACGAGAAGGTGGTCTGGTTGGTCTGGACGCTCTGCCGGTGGGCTGGAAGCGCGGTGAACGTCGAGCGAGAGATTGGCACGAGTACGTCGTCCTGGAGGTTTTCGGCCTGGTGTTATCATTGCGCGATTCTTTTGGTCACGGTTGATTGTTCGTGGAGCGCGCACCTTTCTTCCCACAACGAGCTCGCTGCCGTCCGGCCTCCACGCCAGCGTGAATGCGTCTCCGCCCACCTCGACCTTCCCTACCGCATTCTTGCTCCTCACGTCCCAGAACCTGACGGTGCCATCGGCGCTGCAGCTCGCCAGCTCGGCCTCGCGGGTGGGGTTCCAGGCGACGCGCTCGACGGGGCCGGCGTGGCCGCGCAGCTCGGTCGAGTTCTTGACCTGCGGCTTCTCGGGGTTCCACACGCGCAGGGTGCGGTCGGACGAGCCGGTCGCGATGAGCGTGCCCAGCGGGTTCCAGTCGATGGTGCGCAGGTTGCGGGTCTGCGATGCGCGCGAGCTGTCCGAGTAGGCCTGTGTCTTGCGCTTGGCGAATGTCGAGGGGAACTTGGCCTTGGTCAGGATGTTCTCGCGCGCGGGGCCGACCATGGTGATTGCGGGGCGGAGCACAGGTCGCGGTCGCGTGTTTGGGAGGTTGTTGCAGCGCGGCGAAAGTCGAGGCGCGGGACCTTGGCGTCGGCTCGGCTTCCGCGTCCGCTTGGACCTGCCTCGTCGCCAGCATGCTCGCATATTGCGTGTGCAGAATCTCACATAAATGCCGCCAATGCCTCAGTCATGCAGAGCTCAGCTGCGCAATGCAATTGATTGTGCCTAAAGTCGCATGCTGCTTCAATTGGGACTATCGACTTTATCTTTGATGCTACGGAGGAACTGCTGGATTAGCAAAGCTCTCTTTCTCTTGCGGATGCCTTCCTTCCCACCATCCATTATGATCGACACGCTGTCTAAATCGACCAATCTTATGCCTTGCTGACACTACCACATCGGTTGCCGGGATCAATCGTCTTCATCTGATGAGTAGCCGCTAAGACCCAGGGCTGCGGGTGTGGGTTTGGCCTTCTGAGCTTGAGCTTCTTTTTGGCCTGCTGAGCCCGCCGCGCCAGTGTCCGTCTTGGGAGGCGAGGATGCCGGCGTCGCATGGACCTTCGTCGCAGGCGCTGGCTTAGTAGTCTCTGGTGCAGTAGCTGTCTTACTTCCCTCTGCTGCGGGGGCCGGCTTGTTGGCGTTGGCCTTGGACGTGGAATCGGAGACGCCCTTCTCGCCAGTCGAGGAGGTCCGGCGAATCTTGATGCCCATAAGGGTTTCCTTGTCTTTGCCCTTCTTGCGCTTCCTTCCAGCCGATGCCCATTGTTCTTCCTCGACGGCGGGGTCGCCCTCGCTGTTGCCAGCTAGGCGCGCGGCGCGCTCGGCCTCGTCCTGCTGCCTGCGGAAGGCATCGAGCTGCTGGGTTGTCTCCTGCTTTAGCGCGGCCTCCTTCGCTCGTGTGGACTCCAGAACAGAGTCGAGGAACTCGGCCTCGTCCTCGTCGAGGGCGCGGAATTGGTTCTTGAGCTTGATGGACTGCGCGGGGGCTGATTAGCCAGCAGTCGCACTGGCGGCGGCTGGGTCGGATAATACCTCTTCGAAAGCCTCCTGTTTCTTTGCTGCGGTCAGACAAGATCTGTCATGTTAGCCGGTCTGGCAAGGCGACTGAGCGGCGCAGGCTGTATTTACCCTTGTTGGCCTGCAGCACCTCGTACAGGCTCTTGCCGTCGTTCTGGCTGCTCTCCTCCTGCTTGCGGCGGCGCTGGGCCTCGAGCTCCTGCTGGGCCTTCAGCCACTCGGCATCGCGCTCAATGGGCTGGTCGACGGTGCCGCCGGAGACGAAGCCGCTCGACATGGTGGCGGACGGCGCGCAGAGAAATGCCGTCTTCGGGAGTCTTCGTCGCGTGCTGGCTGGGAGCTAGGGCGCTGGGCGCTGGGCGCTCGGGAAAATAGAGCACCGACCGGCGCTCGGCCAGGCCAGGCGGCACCCCTGCCCGCATCCCACGCATTTAGCCGCCAGCCACGCCGCACGGCAGCAAAAGCGGGCCCGGCCTGTCAAGCAGCAGGTCCAAGCAATCTGCTGCTGCCCCTCCATCAGCCCCGCCGCCGCCGCCATACGTCAGATTTGCTGCCCCGTGCTCTCCGGCGGGCGGCGCTGCGACGGCGGTGGATATGTGGGATGTGGGCTGTGGGCTGCTGGAGTCGCGGTTCAGACTATTTAACACCCACTCTTGCCCTCGTGTCAATGGCCGTCTGCATGACTACTCTCGCCTCCAAGCTTGCTCTCCGTACCACCCTTCGTCCTCTCCCCACCCGCTTCTTCCCCTCCGCCGCACGCGCTCACACCATGGCTGGCCCGCTCGACTTCACCAAGCAGACCTTCACCCTCAACACGGGCGCGAAGATTCCCGCCGTCGGCCTCGGCACCTGGCAGTCCAAGCCGAACGAGGTCCGCGAGGCCGTCAAGGCCGCTCTGCTGGCCGGCTACCGCCACATTGACACTGCTCTCGCCTACGGCAACGAGGCCGAGGTCGGTCTCGGCATCAAGGACTCGGGCGTCCCGCGCGAGGAGATCTGGATCACCACCAAGCTCGACAACCCGTGGCACAAGCGCGTCGAGGAGGGCATCACCTCCTCGCTCAAGGACCTCCAGACCGACTATGTGGACCTCTACCTCATGCACTGGCCTTCTTCCACCGACCCCACCGACCTGAAGAAGCACCACCCCGACTGGAACTTTGTCGACACCTGGAGGGAACTGCAGAAGCTCCCCGCCTCTGGCCGCGTTCGCAACATCGGTATCTCCAACTTCGGCATCAAGAACTTGGAGATCCTGTTGAACGACCCCCAGACCAAGGTGAGTCTAAGCATGTGGCTAAGATGCCGCCTCAAGAAGAGAGCGCTCCATACTTCGCACAAGCATCTCCAGTGACGCAAGAGCTTTTGTGGTCATGGATGGGCCCTAGGCGAAAGAATGCTCCATCCATGCCAGCGGAGCCGTCTCCAGATGGTCTCATAGTACATAAACTGATACTGACGCAACTGTGCAGATCGTCCCGGCGGTCAACCAGATTGAGCTCCACCCCAACAACCCCTCCCCCAAGCTCCTTGCGTACCTGAAGGAGAAGGGCATCCACGCCACGGCCTACTCCTGCCTGGGCTCGACCGATTCCCCTCTTTACAAGGACGCTACCGTTGCGGAGGTCGCTAAGAAGAATGGCAAGACCATCCAGCAGGTTCTGTAAGTTTGCAACATCCACCGACGCAAGGCCCGGTTGCGAGGGTCAGTAGTGAACCGATATCCGGACATGCAAGCATCTGTTACAACTGCTGCTACAACACCCAACAGACCTCGGGGATGTTGTGGTCATTGCATGTCCGAGTACCTGGTGGAGCTCATGATCTTCACTATCGGACCACAACATCCGCGAGCATGCGCTAACATATTCACAGTCTCAAGTGGGGTCTTCAGCGCGGTACCAGCGTCATTCCCAAGAGTGTCTCCGCTTCCCGTATCCAGGCCAACTTCGACCTCAACGGCTGGGAACTGTCCCAGGAGGACGTTGACAAGCTGAGCAACCTCAAGGACCGCTTCAAGGTCTGCGGTGACGCTTGGCTCCCCATCAAGGTCTTCTTCGGTGACGACGAGTAAACTGGATCAGTCACATGCCAGTAACGACCATGGCTATGACCGGTTGCATGAACGGAAATTACATTTGGATAGGAAATCTCTCTTGTCTCTCGAGTTTGGCGGTGCCAAACAGATAGATTTATATATGGGATGGTTATGGCTGAAAGACACAGCCTAGGATCTTTTCGATACCATGATAGAATTTCATGAAGCATTCTGAACAATCAGAAACCCATATGCGCAACAGCCATAGAGACTTTCACATGTGAATCACTCCCAACGCTGGTAGTCGGGAAAGTACCGGTCGTGGATTCTCTGCGCGTAATCCAAGACCACAGGGAAACTTCTCACTACCTTCTGCGACTCGGGTGCCCTAAACCAAACTTTGTTAGTACAATTTCCCGCCAATCCCCTGCCCTTTTCACACTGGGGAAGACATACGCAGAACAGATGAGCACGGAGACGATGAACCCGAAAAACACCGTGTCCGCCTCCGTCGGCGCCTCCCCTCCCATCACCCAGAACGGCGCGTCCTCCGCGCCCGTCGCATTCCTCTTCGCAGCCTGCAGCAGCGCGTCGAAGCTCTCCCAGATCTGCAGCCGGAACGCGGCGATCTCATCGGGCGAGAAGCGCCCCGTGCCTTGGCCATGCAGGGTCTGCGTCGACTCGCGGTAGATGAGCAGCCCGACGAGGAACCGGACTGGATAGGGCAACGCGGAGAGGACGTGGTCGCGCATGGCGTAGTAGTTCTGGTGCCAGCGCTCGAACGACTGAGTGATCTCCGGCTTAGTTCACGGCATATCATTCGGAAGAAAGTCAGGGCCAAGACAAAGGTCATACGTGGTAGAAGTAGAGCTTGTCTTCTAGAAGCGCGCGCAGGGCCAAGTCGTGCGCTCTCTGCGCCGGAGAAAGCGTGGCGATGATGTCGGGGAGCACGCCATCTTCAGTGAGCTTCTTTAGGATGAGCGTAGAGTCGGAGAGGACCTCTCCTTTTTCGGAGAGGGCGATGTAGGGAACTTTCCCGCGCGGCGATTTATTCACTGAGCCTGCGGCGATTTGGTAGGAGACTTCGGCAAGGCGCAGGCGCAACTCCACTTTGGTGACGAATGGGGACCAGACGTAGTGTCCAGGTTCGTCCCAGCCACGGTAGAGTATTGCCTTGGACGAGGACATCGTTGAGAGAAGACTGGACGAATCGATTGATTAGATGTTTCTATCTTTTGGTGGTGCAGGCGACGCTGTTTCCAGTGAATGCCGAAGGCACTGGGCGAGCTGGATGGCTGGCTCTATTTATCTACGGGGAGCCTTCCAGCCCCAGACAAGACGCGGGGATGGTGAGAATTTAGCGGAAGGATTGCAGCAGGAAGGGCAGAGTTGCTGGGGGGTGGGCTTACGATATGCGTTGCGCGGAGCGCCATGCGGCACCCCGCCGGCGACGTCTGCGCGGCGGTGTCCCGATGCTGCCAATTCCAGTGCGTCACACCGGACATTCCTTCGTTTTTTGTCCTTGCGCCTTCCTTTGCGCAGGCCAGTCGCGCCACAGCCACTTCAGACGCCCAATTCTCCTCGCCCTCAGCCTCAATTGCCTGGCGCCGCCGTCGCTGCCTGAGCCTTAGCGCCGCAGAAGAGTCATCGCCGACAAGCTCACGAATTTCCTACAAGAACCCCGCCGAGCGCCCCACGCAAACACCTGAACATCCACGCCCCGCCACCAACACCAGAGCCCAACTCCCGCCATGGCTCACCGCGATACCACTCCCTATCGGGCACAGGACCCCCAGGAAATCCGAGAGCTGCTGCAGAACCTGGAGTCGCATTGCGGCAAGGGCAAGGGCAAGGGCGGCTTCTCGGTGCGCAAGAACAACTTCAAGCTGCCCAGCGGCCGCACCGTGGATTCGTGGAAGATGCAAGACTGGGACTACAAGAAGCCTAACCTGCCGACCTATGCGCGCGGCCTGTTCACTTACAAGACCCTCGCCGGGCACCACGAGATCGCCGTGCGCGGCTACGACAAATTCTTCAACCATGGCGAGGTCAACAAGACGCAGTGGAGGAATGTGGAGAGAAATACCCGCGGCCCGTATGAGCTTAGCGTGAAGGAGAACGGCTGCATCATATTCATCGCCGGCTTGGATGACGGGTCGCTGCTTGTCTGCAGCAAGCACTCGACTGGTGCGCGTGACGACACACCCCTCAGCCATGCCCAGGCTGGAGAGCGGTGGGTGGAGAGGCATCTGGCGTCGGTGGGGAAGACAAAGGACGACCTCGCGCGCACTCTCAGGCAGCTGAACGCAACCGCCGTGGCCGAGCTGTGCGACGACGACTTCGAGGAGCACGTTTTGGCCTACAACCCCGAGCAGTCTGGCCTGTACCTTCATGGAATCAACATCAATGTCCCGGAGTTCATGACCTATCCCGGACAGCTTGTCGACAGGTTCGCTGCAGAGTGGGGTTTCAAGAAGACTCAGTATGTCATGGAGGACGACATTTTCAAAGTGAAGGAGTTCCTGGACGGCGTTGCTGAGACAGGAGCCTATGCTGGACGCGAGACCGAGGGCTTTGTTATCCGCTGCCAGTCCAGGGATGGAGAGAATGCGCCATGGGAGGACTGGTTCTTCAAGTACAAGTTCGAAGAGCCCTACCTCATGTATCGGCAGTGGCGCGAGTGTACCAAAGCCATCATCGCGGGGAAGCAGCCCAGGTACAAGAAGCACAAGAACATTACTGAAGAGTATCTCGCGTACGCAAGGCGCCAGCTCGCTACCAACCCCGGTCTTGGAAAGGCGTATAACGCAAACCACGGCATAATCAAACTACGTGACGGGTTCTTGGAAGAGAGAGGTGTGAAGGGCTCCGACATTATCAGGCAGGAGATTGAGGCTGGCGAGGGCACTGCGCCATCCAGAGAGATCACGAGGAACGTGGTTCTCATCCCGGTCGCGACCATCGGCTGCGGAAAGACCACCGTAGCACTTGCACTTGCGAGATTGTTCGGTTGGGGGCATGTCCAGAATGATAATATCGAGGGAAAGAAGAATCGGCCGCAGAGATTCGCAGATGCTTGCTGCGCGATGCTAGCTACACGGCCAGCAGTGATTTCGGACAGGAATAACCATCAGCGGAGGGAGCGCGAGCAGATCATGAGGGACATGCAGCAGACCATCCAGGATGATGTTCGTTTCGTTGCTCTACATTGGGTTCACGACCGTCAGAACTACGACCAGATCCGCAGGGCAATGCAGGAGCGCGTACTGAGCCGTGGCGATAACCACCAGACGATTCAGGCAAACAAGAAGGGTTCTGCAGAGGTCATTGGCATCATGGAGGGATTCCTACAGAGGTTCCAGCCAGTCAAGGCCGATGAGCCACCGGACGACCTCTTTGACCTGATCATCAACCTCGATGTCACCGCCTCTTCCCGCGAGAATCTCGAGACCATCGTCTCCCAGCTGAACTCGGAGTACCCCAAGCTGTTCGGTGCTATGCCTACCGCCCAGGACCTCGACAATGCTATCGAAGCCGCTCTGAACGACTATAAGCCAGACATCAAACACGAGCTGAACTTCGGCAACAAGTCAAATCAGAGGCAGCCGCAGCAGCAGCAGAACGGCGCGCCTAAGCCGAAACCCATCAAGATCGACTACTTTTGTATCAAGCTTCCTACTAGCCGCATCACCGGAGTCCTCGACGCTATCTTCAGAGACCTGGACCCAGCTACACAGCACTTCTATCGACAGCTCCAGGGCTTGCGTCGTGTGCAGGCCGAGTTTCACGTCACACTTATCCACCGCGCTTCGGCCAAAGAGCGTCAGGAGCACTGGCAAAACCTCGTCGACCTGCACGCCGAGCGCGGTGCCGCCATGGCCAACCTGACTGACCCAGACCTCGGCACCGCCCGCGTCCAGCTCGAGCGCGTCGTCTGGGATAACCGCGTCATGTGCTTCGTCGTGCGGCTGCTGCCGAACGAGAACGCGGAGGCGCCGGAGTTCCAGACCACGAACGAGGTCGCGCACGTCACTGTCGGCACCGCGAGCAAGGACATCAAGCCAAAGGAGAGCAACGATTTGCTAAAGAGGTGGCTGCAGGAGGGTAGCGGCGAGGAGACGGGGATTAGGGACATGATGGTTCGAGGCCAGGTTGTGCTGGATGGGGTTGTGAAGGGTGTGCTGCAGAGATTTTGAGGGATTACTGGGATGGGCATGGATATGATGGAATGACTGTTCGGAATAGTGGACTGGCACGGCTACTTGCATCTGGCGTTTGAAAAACAAAAAGATTCACTTGGGCATGGCATTGAGATATCTTACGGAAGGCTAAAAGTCGAAGCATGGTAGGTGGTCTGATTAGCTTGCTTGCATTTTCGTTGAAGTTTGTGTGCGCTGTTCTGCTTTGAAGGCATTATACCAGTTCGTTTCTTCAAGTGTTGTGGTTCTGTGGTAAATGTTTTGATCAAGCGTAAGTCACAACAGCATCTCCTACTCATCAAAACGCACATGGGGCGAGGCATAGCTACACCTTCCGATCCCCACTCACCATGAGTCCTAGAATTTCTCACTACTGAGGGAAACAAATGGAGGCGATCATTCCTAATCCCTCAAGGCTGACATGTAAAGAGGTAGCGCGTCTACCGGCGAATGCAATTAAGCCGCTGATGAGGTGGCTCATACAGCCTTTCTGAGTCGTTTAAAGCCTCTTTCTTGCCTCGCGATGACATAGGTGTTCTAGCCCGTCGCCCCTCAAGCCGCAACCAGCTTCTCCACCTCATACGCACCAGTTACCAGTCTTCTACTACTGAGCTACTGCTTTTTCCTGTGCTGATCCTTGGAAGCGGTAATTACCAGATGCTCTATTTTAGTCGAGTCTCAAGTTCTGCTAATCAGCACCATTGTGGCATTCGTGATCTCTGTTTGGAAGACGGCTATTGCTTCTTTCAGGTAGTTAATCCCTTTGGATCATTTCAGTTTACTCAAAGTTCAGTCTTATAGCAAATCACGCAAGTATTATTGGCGGGGCTGTGAGGCGGACGAGGGCTTCATCCTCCATCCATGGCCTATCATTAGTGCGTCTTGCATCCCAGCCTTGCTCACATTTGATCAAGCGACCCCCAAAGACTGCTCCTATCAGTAGACAATCTTTGATCACAGCACTCTGTCCTTCAAAACGGTTGAATACTCCGCTGTTCAAACGAAGGATTGCCGGATTTCTCGTGGCTCAGACCTCACACCCAAGACAGCGGCGGCGTTTTCCGCATGCAGGATCCAGCTTGGCGAAGACGAAGGGAGTAGCTTTCTGCAAACACCATCCTAGAAGCCCTTGGTTCTACAACCAGTCCTGCTCGCTACTTCTGGAATCACGTATTTGGTAACTGCGTTGGTCTCGCTCTACTCGCCTGGTACTCCAGCAAACACGATAGTATCTGTGCAGCCGACCAGGGGCAGCAGTATGTACTACTGGACTTACACTCCATCAGCCGGCAATCCTCTTAAATAGTTCTAATTGTCAGGCCTGACCACGTTCTAGCATTCACTATCGTTACCGCTTTCTGGGGACAAGTTGATTACTGCACAATGCTATTGGAACCATGGAGCTTGATGTCGAGGCAGCCGCAACCCGCAGAAAAGAGTGTACTGCTTGACTTCATTTCACTAAACATACTTTTTGCCTGGCTCGGGGCACTGAGGGGAGGGCACACAAAACTCACAGCAGCACTTTCGGGTTCTATTTTGAACAAAATCCTGATAGTGCTATCCTCCGGCTTTTTCACAGTGGCCAGGGTCGAAGTCATCTCAACTGCTACATCTCTTATGGGTCAGGACTTCTCCGGTGCATCGTTCAATAGCTCTTCGGTGAACATACAGCCCATTTCTCGTGTCTATGGGATTGACACCTTCAACATGAGCTACCCCTTTGCGTCCAACGGAATGCTTGCGACGGAGCTACCACTGTCTACCAACGGTTTGACATCGACCACTTCCACCACAGTCTACACAAGCTAATTAAAGTAGAGAGCAGCTTGGCAGCTGGAAATATTGCTATTGTCGATATTCTTGCCTCATTCCTCGAATGCGAGACTGCGAACCTTCAAGGAATCAAGGTCAATGCAACAATTGCAAGCTACAGCTTAGCGGATTCGGATGGGAGTGACATAACAGATGAGGAGCTGCCATACATCGCCAAAGCTCAAGAAAACATTGTTTCGACCACTACACTTGCAGTCGTGGTTGCAGCAAAATCTTGTCCATCAATTAAGGCCGTCGAGACGATCAAAGACTCGCCCGCCAGATATGTCCTCGACCCAGCTCCTGAAGCCCAATGTGCTGATGAAGACTATCGATTTGTCTTCAGTCTCATGGAAGAAAACATTGCAGAGCAGGCCTCAGATGACTTTTACTTCGAGTTAAATCCGGATGCAGCTTCGTCCTTCCTCGTCTGTAAGCCGAGGTACTCCTTGCAGACGGGACTGATGAAGTACAACCCATTCTCAGATTCCCAGGATTCCGAATCTATGTTCAACGTCACCGGCTCCACCGAGCAAGGTAGAACGCTTGAAGGGCTCACAGCACAGGACATACTCCTTGGCTTCCACATGTCCGTTTCGTCCTTACTCAAACTCACCGTCGTGGACCTGATAAACATGACAAATCCTCAAGAAGAGCTTATCTCATTCATCGAAGGTGGTCTCATGCAGCCCGCTCTTGAGAGCCTCTACCAGGCGGTGTCTGCACAGATCGCCAAGATCTACCTTCTCGACGAGCAGAAGCCCTTTGATGTCCAGGAGATCATCTTAGAAACAAGGTTCCAACTGCGCGGAGTCGGCTTTTGGATCAACGAATGCGGCTTACTGGTTCTGGATGCTTCCAGCATCTACCTTGCCTTTGCCTTCAGGAGCTCGGTAGTTTCCCGTGACCCAGGACCAATCACTGGAGTTGCAACCATCCTCGCACGCAGTGAATCAAAATTTTTGGGCCTTTTCAGGGGAGCCGGGATGTCAAGCTCTGAGGTTTTACGCAAGGAACTGTCTCAGATGCGTTTTGAGACCAGCACTGGCTCAATCCCGGACGTCTCCAGGGTTTCCTTCAGAATTTACGCGAGAGCGAGAACCACCGAAGAGTCAAATGAAACAGACGGCATAGATGAGGAGGCAGCAGATGTGGAGGCCAAATAGTACAGGCCCTTCATTGTGACAGCAACTACTCGTCTACTCATCATCACCTCGGGCATTTCTCTCATCGCCGTTCTGGAAACAATCTACCAGCTTTCCTATCGTAACAATGAGTTCATCACCCTACCGGAGATTCAGTACATTGGATATACGTGGAAATAAATTCCAATCATAATATTTCTTCTTGTTGGCCTGGCCTTCACATCTCTGGATTTCGAGATGAAGACATTCGAGCCTTTTTGCAGGATGCGTGTGGGTGCACTAGCCAGCACAAGTATCGACGAGAACTACTTCAGCTACGTAGGGATTCACACCCTATGGTATGCTGCGAGCCGCAAGCAATACTGCGTGACGGCCACATCCCTGGCCATCGTCCGCTCGCCGTTCCTGACCATTTTTTCATCCAGCCTATACTCCGCGGAGGAGGTCTCCCAGGTGATGTCGATCAAGCTGAGCCGGATGGACCAATTCGACCTCGACTCGATCAATGATATTCAGAAGATTGGGTACCAGTACAACGGGATGATGGCCGCGAATCTGGTTCTGAACGACGACATGGTTCTCCCGCAATGGACTTACGACTCGTTCGTGATACCGGAGCTACAGGGAGACCTACAACATACATTTGATCAGACGCCCGGTTCTCCAAACGACCGCGTCAAAGCCACAATACCGTCTCTCCAAGCTACCGCAAACTGCACTGCACTGGACCTGCCATCCCCGCGCTTCAACGCCACCACCGGCACCCTCACATACACGCTCAACTCGCCCTGCGGAGGACACAGCGCCGGCAAGAACAGCAGCGTCATCCTTGACCGCGAAGGCGCCTTCGCCGCCTGGCTTGACCTTAGCGGGCAGACCTAACACTGCCCGGAATACGTCGTCCTCGCCGCCCGCCGCCACAACGACAACAGCGTCGACGTCACCGCCCTACACTGCTCGCCATACCTGGAACGCGTGGACATCCACGTCGCGCTGACCTTCCCGAACCTCCAGGCCGACCGCAACGCCGCCCCGCGCGCCGACGAGTCGACGAGGGCGTTCGTCACCACCGTCGAGATCCCGGGCATCGGGGAGAACCTCCTCGAGCCCTACACCGACGCCGAAGCCTTCCAGGCGCTGGGCACGGTCGACGGCTTTTCCGGGACGCTCGTCGACAGCGGTGCGGATCTGTCCGCGCTGGTGGCCGATGCGGACGCGCTGCGGGACGCTGTGGAGGCGCTGTATCCGCGCGTCGTGGCGCAGGTGCTGCACGCGAACCGCGTCGCCGCGCCGCCGGCCGCGGCGGAGGTGTTTGACGCGACGCTCGAGCTGCACGACCGGCTGCGGCTGAGGCAGACGGTGGTGTCGACGCGGGCGTTGCAGGGCTTGCTGGCGGTTCTGGTCCTGTGTGCGGCGGCGACATTCCTGCTGGCTGACACGAGGGAGGTGCTGCCGAAGAACCCGAGGAGCATTGCCGCGGTTTCGGGTCTCTTGGTCGGTTCGAGGATGCTGAGGGAGATTCCAGCAGGAGCGGAGTGGTGCGGTGATGAGGAGTTGCGGCGGCGGTGCTTGTTTGAGGGGATGGTGTTTCGGATGGGGTATTGGGACGCTGCGACTATAGAAGAAGGGGTGAGGTTTGGAATCAATGTGGGAGGGGGGGAAGTGAATGGTGGTAATGCTCTGTAGAAGAGCCGCAGGCCGGCACTCGATCGTGCCGTTCAGCAGAAGGACGGAGAGAATTGCACCTATGTGCAATGATTGATGATGTACAGCGTCTCGTGTTGACATCGCCAGCTCAGTCCGTCAGTCACTGCGCTCCTGCCCTTCTTGCTCCACCAGACACTTACGTCACCGCCAATTATTTGCCGCCGTGCAAGGCACTTCTTCATGCCTCACCACATTCAACCCGGCTTTCCTCACTCATCTCGCTTGCCAGACTCGGGTTCACTCCATCGACTTTGTAGATCCTGAGTAGTCTCCTGGCACGTGAGCCCGGGTGGACTTTCTCGTCTCACCACCATCGCCAAAAAACAAGCGCATCCATCTCCCCTTCATCGTTCCTCTAGTAAGGGCGGAGTATCTGGAACTGGAGCCACCGCTCTTCCCGATTTATGCCATCCTCAAGTCTGTGATGGGAGTTTCCGCGGCACAGCTCCACCTCTCACAGTACATACTGGGACAGTGTGGTCCGATCTTTGGTACAGGTGATTCGGCGAACCTACTTACTCTCTTCATTCCTCGGAAGTTCTCTCCACCTTGTAGTGTTTGCTGCCTCCAGCTCTTGCATATCCTTCTTTCCTCGACTCTCTCGCCGTCGTCCTCAACATGGAAGTTGAAATATTGAGAAGTGAGTATTCCGATCGGATGCTATTGGTCGCTGGATTCTGCACTAAGTGTGATGACGCACAGGGGCAGATTCCTACCGCTATCCCGGACCATGTCCTTCCTACGTGACATGTCCCGTATCCTTTGCTTCTATTTGTGGGTTTTAATATTGGGTGTGCGGGGGCGGAAGGAATGGAAATGGCAGACAACAACAGAATTGAGCACGACGATGACGGAGTGGGGGGCAGCCAGAGATCTGAGAAGAGACGGCGGAGGGCTGCTCGCAAACAACTCAATCTTACCTCCCACGAGTCCTCGTTGGCTCAGGGCTCACTGCACTGTAGGTACATGCGTGTACCTACCATACGCCGAACAAGCCGCGTCGCCTCGCACAGCGGAGACGCACGGCAAGGCGAGGATGAGACGCGCACGGGCTGTCGCGTATAAGACGCAGTCGCCTCTCAGCAGCCGGGCACGACGGCCAGGCTGCCGTGAAATTGACCAATGGAGTGGCTTGCGCCGGAGGTCGATTGAGGCTGAGCCAACCCTTGAGAATCACAAGGCGGGCGCCATCTTGATTTTGCACTGGCATGCAGGGCGTAAGCCGCCCCGGTCTGTCAGCAGGTTGCAGCGCAGGACTACCGCGGGTCGACGCGCAAGGCCAATAACGGCGAGCCCGGGGCGGCGGGCTGCGCTCGTTCTGCACTCGATCTGATCTCGCTCCCTGAAACGGAGTGACTCATTTTCTGCCTTATTGCGGCTGTGGGTTTCTGGGGATGCGCGGGGCTGCGGTGCATGTGCGACTTGCGGTATCTCAGGCCCGCACCGCGACTGGCGCTGCTCACCGCGCATGCCCAAAACGGGCGCCGGGGCGGCGGCGGTGTTTGCGGAGCGGAGTTAGGCCAACGCGCAAGGCAGAAAGAGCTGGCTAGCGCGGCTGGCCGAAGGACGCGCAAAGCCCTCCGGCCGTCGTATCGCACGCCGGGGTGGAGGCTGTGTCGTGGCCGGGCAAACGTGAATCGTGGAGGCCTCCCCGTGCGCAGCGCGGCGAAAGCATGCGCGACGGTGAGAAGGGTAGCGCGCGCCCTTCGAACGACAGGGCCGAAAGATAGCGTAGGGTACGCGGAACGCTGCGATGTAAGTGGTTGCGCGGGGCGCTGGCTGCGTGAATTTATTATTCAGCTGCCAGCCATCCCGGCCTGGCCGCCGCGCTGCCGTGCCGTCAGGCCGTGGCCTGCCCCGAAATAGGAGCGCGCGCCTTTGCTCGCGGCGCCAGCTGCTGTTGCGGACGGTGTCTGCGCCCGGTGGGACCTTACGAACGCGCGCAACGCGCGAAGGAACAGGTCGCCGCAACCGCGCACTGCACCGGGTGATGCCTGGGGACGCGCACGATTCAGAATCGTGCTGCCTGGCCCGTTGGTGTCGCGGATGGCCTTGCGCCCTCGTTAGTGGCTGCGCTTACTCCAGCCCCTGCTAGCGGGCGCCCGATGCGCCTTAGCTGCAAAAGTGTGAGTCACCAGCGTTTGGCGAGGCCACGTTCATAAGGCCTCGACGCCGGCGAAACTAGGCTTCTTCTTCAACCTCCGCTTTTCCTCACAAACCAAAAAAAAACTGCCACGACATTAACCATGGCAGCTTAAACACCCAGCACCGTCACGTTGGCTCCCCACACCCACATCATTCAACCCTCCACTCCGCAGTTTCCGTTAAGGAACCTGTCAAGCCCTGCAGCCTCGCGCTCTCGCCTCGACAGCCTACCCACCACGTCCGACTTTACGTCGTTCACCACGGCTTCCCACCAGTCACCATGGCTCCCCTCACCAGCTCCCCAAGCCTCACGGCAACCTACACCGCAGCAACCACGACTGAGCTTCCCTCCGCCGACGGAAGACTTTCAACTGTTCGATCAACCGACGCAGGCCTCCCAGCCACCTCGTCGACCGAGCGCTCCTCAATCTCGTCCTACGTTTAACGGCTCTCCGTTCTACGCGAACAGCGCGCCCGCTTCAACTATCGGATTTCAACAACGTCGAAACACTACTTCGCAACCACCTCGTCCACCGGTACCACTCTTCTCCAGTAGCACAGGAAACGTCAACACGAACAAGCACCAGAGGAACAGTTCAACTGGCAACATGATTCAAGGTAATTGCGTGCCGCGCCTGCCGTTTCGCCACCGCGATCCTAACATGCTGCCAGACAAGGAAGTGAACATTGTTGCCTTCGAGGGCGCCGGGCCCTTCGACAGCCTCAACATGGAAATTGACTGGGACGCGTATGCTACCGCGACCAGCTTCACCACCATCAACGACTCCATGGCAGGCTCCGTCGGCACCGCGACCACTGTGTCGCCCAAGGATATCTTCAATGACCCCCTTGCGTCGGCCCCTCACTCGACTGCTTTCACCAACTTGACGTCGCCGTCCATCAACGAGTCTCCCTACATCGGCGACAGCTACGACACGTCGCCGATCTTCCAGGATGGCGACATGTCCTCTCAAAACTGGTTCTCTCTCTTCCCTGAGGAGGAAAAGCCTGCTGCTACTGCCGAATCGCTCCAGCGCACTGTCAGCAACCAATCTTTCGCCCAGTCTAGCTCGAGCAACAGCTCGCCCAAGCCTGTGGTCCTTGATGCGTCCAGTCGGCGCAAGTCCAACACGAACTCCCCTGCCATTCTCACCCAGAACTCCGGTGTGAGCAAGCCTCGTCGTCGCAAGGGTCCCCTGCCGCCCATCACGGTGACAGACCCTTCTGACAAGACTGCGCTGAAGCGTGCTCGCAACACTCTTGCCGCACGTGAGTCTCGGCAGAGGAAGTACGAGCATGTGCAGGAGCTCGAGAAGCGAATTGCTGAACTGGAGGACGAGCAGAAGAAGGCCTCGGACGAGGCAGAGAAGTGGAAGAACATTGCTCTCAGCCTCGGTTATCTCCAGTCGTGAATGCCACACTAAGCATTTGTAGCATTGCTACATGCAAAGGTGTATGGGGGGAGCTGGTGAGCTCCCTGACATTTGGAACGAGGCTTAGCCCCTCCGTTCGGGAAAAGTTTTGTCAATCGGGTTCCGGTCCTTTTACTTCATTGCCTTTTTTGTCGGAGGTTCAGATTTTTTTTAGCATTGGCAGTTCTGACGTCCCCCCCACGGGTTGACTCGTGGCCTTTGCTTTTCTGTTTACTGTTTCAGGATATCCTCAGCTTACTGTTTTGATCCTCTCCGGAGGGTCTTTCGTCTGATTCAACCAGGCGACTTTGCGAACGCTTCGCCACTGCTTATTACCTTTACAAAACAATACAAAAAAACCGCTACTCTCTTTACTTCACGAAATGCGCGCTGTGACTGAAAACCGCTTGAAGTGAAGCTTTCGCGACAGTGCTGGACAAATTATCTCTAGCGACGTCAGTGCCAGGTAACTGACTGGACTCCCATATTGTTGGTAATTATAGATGAGGACGGACCCCGCAAGATCGCCCCCACAGGACCGTGCACCAAGCGAGTGAGCACTCGAAACGAATTCCCCGGATCTACAACGTCTGTCATACACTACCCAATCCGGAAGGTCGCGATAGATGATCTGGTGTTTTCGAGCGATCTGCACCAACCACCGATCTCAAATTTGGCATCGTCTGTAGAGGTCTTCTTGGGGCTGACGTTACTTTGTTTGTAGAGGCGATGATTTGAGAAGGCAAAATCTGTCGCGGTCGCTCCTGAGCAACGCGCGACGAGACGCCGAGGTAAGTGGAACATTGCGGGCGGGGCGTTTTCGTCCAGCAGCCGGGATCCGCCGTCGCGGGCGCCTCGGAGACTTGACGTGCAGCAGCGCACGCGGTCACGTTCACCGCGACTCCCGAAATGTCAGCACCGCCAGTCGCGGCGCGGGACCATCGCGCTCGACGAAATCCAGACCCATTCGCCAGACCCGATCAACGTGAACATGTCTGCCAAAAAGCTGTTTTCTCCGCTGCCAATGCTCCGCCAATGCTCAGCAGCAGGATTGCCGCCGGGGCCTCTCCGCCAAATGACGTAGGCCAATGGCGCCCGCGACGCCCTTGTGCCTTGGGGTGCGGCTGGCCACCCTGCTCGTGTGCCTGAAAGCGCGTACTTGTACGGCCTCGTCTGCTCTCCTCTCCTGGCCGTTATCCTCCGATCTGATTGAGAAACCATGCCCTCGAGCGTGTTGACGGCCTTCCTGGGCGCGCTGCAGGCCTCAATCGCCGTCCTCTTGACCATCGGCTACGGCGCAGTGGCCGGCCAGTTCAACCTCCTGTCCGAGAGCACGGCGAAGGACATCTCGAAGACATGCGTGCGGCTCTTCCTGCCCGCGCTGCTGATCCACAATGTCGGCTCGCAGCTCAATCTCGAAAGCGGCGCGAAGTACATACCTATTCTCAGTAAGCGACAGCCCTATATCGACAGCCCTCACCGCTGACACGCCGCAGTATTCGCCATCATGTATAATGTGATCTCAATGGGCTTTGGGGTTGCGTGCACGCGCATCTTCAAGTTCCCCGCGTGGGTGACGCCCGCCATCGCCTTCAACAACACGACGTCCCTCCCGCTGCTCCTTGTCCAGTCGCTCAGCACGACGGGCGTGCTCGCCAGCCTCGACGGCTCCGACGACGTGATCGAGCGCGCCAAGTCGTACTTCCTGGTCAACGCCATCGTCAGCAACTCTCTGACCTTCGCCCTGGGCCCGCGGATGCTCAACGGACAAGAAGAGGACGCGCCCGAAGACGGCGAGGGCAAGGGCAAAGGCGCCCCGGACTCGGAAAGCGACGCCAGCGACACGGAGAACGGCGTGCCCGTCATCGAGGCGACCGAGGACGTCGAGGGCGGCCGCATCAGGACCACCCAGCAGCCCGGCTCCGACGACGAGGGCGAGAGCGAGCGCGTCACGGAGGAGACGTCGCTCCTCCCGGACCCGATCCTGCGGCGGGGCAGGAAGGCCGGGCGCAAGGCCTACAAGAAGGGCGCGCACCAGTTCTCGCGGCTGCCGGCGTGGGCGCAGTCGGCCCTGTCCTTCGCGTACCAGTTCGCCAACGCGCCGGTGCTGGGCGCGCTGGCGGGCGTCGTCATCGGTCTGACGCCCGCGCTGCACCGCGTCTTCTTCGCGCCGCCCGACCAGGGCGGGTTCCTCAAGGCGTGGCTGACGTCGTCGCTCAAGAACATTGGCGACCTGTTCGCGGCGCTGCAGGTCATCGTGGTCGGCGTCAAGCTGTGCGCCAGCATGCGCAAGCAGAAGGCCGGCCAGGAGAGTGGCGACGTGCCGTGGCTGCCCTTCGCCATCATCACGGCTGTGCGCTTCATCATCTGGCCGCTTATTTCGATCCCGCTCGTCTGGGCCCTGGCTACCAAGACGAGCGTCCTGGACGACGACCCTATCCTCTGGTTCGCCATGATGCTGATGCCGGCGGGCCCGCCGGCGCTGAAGCTGACGGCGTTGGCGGATGTGAACGGGAGCGATGAGCAGGAGAAGATGTCGATCGCGAAGTTCCTGACCGTAAGTGTTCGGAGTTCTCCCCGGTGTTGGGCGTCTTTGCTGACTCTGCGTGCGTTCGTTCAGCTCTCGTACGCTATCTCACCGCTCATCTGCTTCTCCGTCGTCGGCAGCCTGAAGGCTTCAGAGGCGGCGGTCGGGAGGTAGCGTTCCGGCATGCATGCTCACAGGCTTCCGGTCCAGCATGAGTGTGCAAGAGTCGGGTACGGCCGGGCATTCATTGGCGTCGTGCATAGAGGCAAAGATTGATAGACAAGAGAAACTAAGACTCGCAGGACGACTCCTGTCAGCAACGGATAGATTGACTGCCGTTCAAGAGGTACAGAATAAAGATACTTTCATCCACGATATTGCTAAGTAATGCCGCAGCGTGCACACGACCGGCATGAGGTCCAGCCGGTGCAGCGAAAAGCCTTCTATCTCTCTGCCCGCGCATTTCGAAACCGAGGTCCTGGCCATTCAATCAACGACACGCGGATGCAAAAGGAAGGCTGCTTGGCTGCCCTTATGCAGCCCCCAAACCAATGAGCATGGGCATTCCGCAAGCTTTTTCTCTTCCTCTCCCTCTTCTCGGAACAAACCAGCCTGTAGCGCCGGCATTTCTTCGTCGTGCCGTTAAGGCTCACCCTCGTGTCATGGCAGGTGCCGAACCCGTTTTTTCTGGGTTGATGTTCGGACGTCAAGAGGGCGGCGCCGCCGCCCCTTCCAGTCCGCCCAGCCTTTCCCCCTCCCCGCCCTTCGTGCAGAGGTGCGCTCGTGACTACTACATGGCGAACGCTCGGTACTGCATGAGACAGGCTAATCGCTCGGCGCCTGGCGGGCAAAAAAAAAAAAAGAGATCACACTCCCCGCCGCCACGGCGCTTATCCAGCCCGTCGTTAAGGCATTAAGGAATGACGCACCGGTTTCACCTCCCGCGGGTGGAATTAAGGTATCGCCGCCGATCTTGGTCTACGGCAAGGCAGCCGCATCCGTGCAATAATGCGTCGCGCATCTTATCTTCCTCCACCCTGCATAATTTTTTTTTCGCTTTGCTGACCGGTTCGGCGTCTTTTTTTTTGGATGTATGCGCGGACGTGCGTGGCGGCCTTG
>RKSS01000475.1:88675-105137 GCA_009829855.1 Neofusicoccum kwambonambiense | reverse complement strand
GGGGGGGGGGGGGGGGGACTTGCCTGGGATGGTATGGCGTAAGGCAGGTACGCGGCGGTAACGTTTGAGGTCCCGGCCCCGTGAGATAAGATGCCTGATTTTCGCTCGCTTGGAGAGTTGTAAGGCATTGAAGATCCCCAAGCCCGTATTGGTTCCTGGGCGCCCTTCTTGCGTTTTGATTGTCGTACGATTTTTATGTTGATCTCAAGCCCTCTTGTCCTTGCTTGGGAGGTTCCGTTCTGTCTTGGTGCCCGTGCCCGTGTGTCACGGATGACGGGAGGAGCGTCTTTGGGGTAATTTTAACAGGTGAATTGCTCAGTCCGGCGGCAGATGCGTGCGGGCTCGAGATACCAGACCACAAGGCGGGACATTCGCTCTCGTGGTATAAAAGCGCGTGTCTGCCCATACGCCATTCACGCATCACTTTCTTTTTCACTCAGAGCTGGCGATAATGGCTACGTCGCGATGCGTCATGACCAGTCCCTTCTCCGCCACCCTCGCGTAGCCGAAGCATGATCAGCGGAGGGGGCCCGAGAAAAAAGGTGGACTTCGTCCCGCATCGCGCGGATCCAAATTTTCCCCCTCCTCAGCGAAGCGGAGCCGGAGCGGTGGGGATTTACGCGCAAAAAGAAGCTTAGATAAAGGAAAGGGCATCCTTCCTCGAATAGAAAAAAAGGGACCGCAATCCCTGGCGTCGATGAGACGTGCAACGAAGGGGGCTCCGCAAAATTGTGCGGCGTTGCAGAAATGCACTTCAGATCTGAAGATCTCTTCTAAGCTCTCAGGCCAAGGATGTTCCCTGCTATCGATCTTCATGCCGAGAGCTTTCTAGGACTTCAAGCGTTGTGGGTTGCAGCAAGTTTGAGTGGTCGTCATCATAAAATTTTGATTATGTAGCAGTGTCGGATGCCTATCTCGCACACATTGGTATCTAAAGAAAGGAAAAAGAAGACCAAAAACTATCTCGAGGAGAAAAGAAGATAGAGCCGTTCAAGCTGGATCAGTGAGGACAAAGTTCCTGAACTTCCTGAAATGATCCAGCCTCCACATAAACTACCTACTTTCGCACCGGGTATATGTGAAGTTCCTTCCCGTCCCTTATCGCTCCCCGTGACATCTGCTCTCCACCTTCGCCGCCTCAGTAACAGTACACTCACACACCTTTCGAGAATTAAGTTTGAGGGAAGAATAATGAAGAGTTTCATCCCCGCGAAAGCCCCAAGGCTGAGCCTTTCATGATGAGAGCCCGTCGCCAAAAGACAGTCGAGGGTGGTTTGGTAGGTTCATGACACCGAGCCGCAGGGCTGATTACGACATCTCGAGGACAGAAGGTCTACGGCATTGATTAGCACAACCGCAACAGACAATTGTGAAACTGCATGGACGGAAACTTACCCAGCAAGGATGAGGTTATCGGTGATGCCCTTGTCGCTGGTGACCATCATGTACGTCTCGCCAGTCAGGCCCTGGGGAACCTCACAGTTGGCGTTGGCAAGCTCGGAGAATTGGACACCGCCGCTAAGAGGTAAACGTTAGAATCTTGATCACCGAGTGGAAATCTTAAGTGCCAACTCACTTGCTCATGAAGGCGCAGAACTTGGCGCCAG
This sequence comes from Neofusicoccum kwambonambiense, assembly GCA_009829855.1. NCBI lineage: Eukaryota > Fungi > Ascomycota > Dothideomycetes > Botryosphaeriales > Botryosphaeriaceae > Neofusicoccum > Neofusicoccum kwambonambiense. The sequence continues at coordinate 103,530 of RKSS01000475.1, read as the reverse complement.
CGGGCTGAGCTTGGTCGGCGAGGACAAGGCTCTGGCCGGCCATGGCGCTGGTGGTGCTGCCGAGCGAGATGGCGGGGAAAGCCTGCACATTGAGGTTGGAGCCCTCCGGGCAGCTGGTGATGAAGGCCGAAGCCAGCGTGAAGACGGCACGCGGGCCCAGAGCCGTGTCAAACGCAGACGGGACGGGCTCGCCGCCGGCAGCCTGGCGGATGAAGGTCTGGTGGCGGCCCTCAACAGTGACGATAGAGGCGGCTGCGCTCAGAGTAGAGGCGTTGGTGATGAGAGGGGCAGCGCCGAGGTAGCTAATTCTTTTTTAGCTGCTAATCTTCTAACATCTTGGTCCGAGGTAAGCTTACGCAGAAACACCGACAGCCTCGAGAATGCGGGCAGTCTTGATCATGCCCGCGGCGTCAGTGAAGCCGAAGTTGTACTCGCAAGGAGCAACAGGCTGAGTGCCACCACTGGCAATGGTGGAGAGGAGCGTGGAGACGTGAGTAGCCTCAGTGGCGCCGACCTGCTGGAGGGCGGTGACATCGGCATCACTAAGACCAAGGGCCTTGAAGTCAGCCGCAGGGAACTTGGCGAAGCCCTGCTTGTAGAACTCGGACTCCAGGTGCTCAGCAGTCAAGGCGCTGTTTGGAGATTTAGCAAATATTCTCAACTGAACGATTTTGGGGGGTTCTCTTACAATTGAAGAATGTCGATGTCCGAAAGAGCACCGGCAGCCGCTGCGGGCTCAGCAGCAGCTGCTGCGGGAGTTTCAGCAGCAGCAGCAGCAGGAGTCTCGACGGCAGCAGGAGTCTCGACAGCCGCGGGCGTCTCGACGGCTGCGGGCGTCTCGGCGGCAGCAGCAGCCTCAGCCATGGCAGCGCCCTCAGCAGCAGGATCGGGAGCAGGCGTCTCGGCGGCAGCAGGCGTCTCGACGGCAGCCGGAGTCTCGGCAGCGGCGGGAGTCTCGGTGGCGCCAGCGGCAGCTGCCGCGAGAAGAGCTGCGGGATCTTCTTCCGGTGCGGGCGCCGAGGCAGCGTTCACGGCGGGATCGGGGCTGCCCGTGAGACCACCGGCCGGCAGATAGACGTCGTTTCGCTGGATCAGAGTTCCGGGCCTGCCCACGAGCGGAGCTCCGTTGACGCCGGACACAATGGGGCCGAGGACGAAAATGGCCCTGATGATCTTCCTTACGCTAGGCATGGTGATGGTGGTAGCAGGGATTAGTGGCGAGTGGTGTCGTTGTCGTGTCGTCCCGTTGAGCGGCTATCAAAGCGCAGAGTCGTGGTGAGGGGAAAGGAACGGTAGTCCGACCAGGGACGTGTGCTGTCGTCAAAAAGAATGGAAGATGCCGTAGGGCGCGTAAGGAAAGTCGGCCACCGGAGCCACGAGAGGTTGGATTAAACTGCGCAGCAGGGACGGAGCCTCAGAAAAGAGAGCAGACTCCGGGAAGAAGCGAATATAAGAAGCAGGCGATGATATTAAAGGGACCGCTGTACCGTGGCCGCCGAGCAGAGACGTCTTGGACGGCCGCCTCTTGGAAGGGCAACATGAGACCTTATACCGGGCTGGGGCAAGGGCTGAGACGAGCCACATGCGCCGACATGGGCGACAGGCGTGCCAAGGCAGCCGCCGTGATAGGCGGATGCAGTGGCTTCCGCGCGAAGGCATCCAATCCCGCCGCCGTGACCGGAAGCGACAAGCTTTTCGATCCGGGCGCGGGCGCCGGCCTGAGCCGCATGGGCGGCGGGTACGGGGCGACAGTCGTCTCGGCGACGCGGCGGCTGGGGTCGTGGTGTTGAGCGTGTCACGACCGGGGTTGTGACACGCGAGGATCGCGCGCTGAAACCCCCCGAGCTCCATCGCCCATGTCCGCTTAGGCGCAGCCTGGCCGGAACGTGGGCGAGCCGCCCTTCTGACGCATTGATCCGGCGCGAGCATCTGTCAGCGCAATCTCGCTGGCCGCACCCGTTGTTTGGCCCACCAGGAAGCCCGCCATCCGGACGCTGCCCAAACCGGCACCCCGCACGTGACCCGCCAGTCCCGCGCTGCGTCCAGCGCTGCAGGGCCAAGAAGCCAAGTGCAGGTGCCGGGAGCTTAGCAGCCGCGCAGTGCCGTCTCCGGGCCTGCTGCCGCTCGACACAGGAACAAATGCAATGCTGCCGGTGCGCCAGGCCAAGATTGGCCTCCGGCACGCCCGCATCGCAGGTCCAGGGCCGCGCCGTGGCCAGCACGCGGCGCCTCACAGCGTCAATCCTCCGCAGCTTGTCAACGTGTAACGCGGAAACCTCTAGCTATTATCGCTGCTCAACTACTTATTTGCGCCCAAAACTCAGCTCATTAACAACATACGTCCCAATGCAAACTCCTCCCCTCGCTGGCCCTTCTACTACCCCGCAAGAACCACTCTTTTTCCCCCATTCCGCAATCTGACCTCCTTTCGCAAATTGCGCCGCTGATTGCATCAAGACTACCCAATGGCAGCCGTAAGCATGTCGCCGGTGTGGATAAAGCAGCAGAGCCCGTGGTCCCCCCCGCCCGATGTCTAAACGAATGGACGATTGGTCTGCACAGCTATGTACAGCACGGAAAAATGTGTACAAAGCAAAGCGAAGACAATCCGAGCCCCAAGGTCCATCTTGCCGGTTGAAAAGAGTCGTCTATCAAGACGTCCGTGTGATGTCAAGCTGTTTAGAGAGCGTACGGGTTGAGCGAACGGATGGTCAGGCATCTAGGCAAGTGACGTTAGCATGGTCAAACCAGCGCTGAAACAAACAGGGCACTTACGGAGGGCTCTTGGTGAGATCCGTCTTCAGGATGACAGGCACCCGAGTCATCTCCTTGACGTCCTGGATGTAGTCGCCATTCTCTTCCCGCAGAGTGAACAGCTTCAGGTACTTCTCCTTGTTGCTCAACTTGGACTCGATTCCATCGCTGGCGCTCTGCGAGATCTTGGGGTCCGACTTGGTGCGGTGAGGAGCGTGCTCCGAAGCCATCAGTCCGGTCCGCGTCGGCGATGGAGGCATGCTCTGCGTCGGGCGGTCTGCACCCGTCTGGTTGAGGGAAACACCCGAAGTCATGTCGGCAAGATCCGAGACAGCGTCATCGTCGTCATCGAAGAGCGCATCGACATCATCAGCAGACATCGTGTTGGTGTCCATGTTACGGCGCTGCGCCTCTTCCTTCTCCTTGGCAGCCTGCTTGGCCGCTTCGGCCTCACGCGCTGCAGCAACTGCGTTGTGACCACGCAGGGAGCCATGCTTCGGGCGCTCGTCTTCCGGAATGTAAGTCGACGAAGGGACACCCTTCTCCCAGTAAAGCTCGAGGATGCGCTTGGTCTTGTCGAACTCAGCCTTCTTCAAAGGCAGCTGATCGCAGTGCACACGCTTCTCGAACCCAAACTCGGGAATGAGGACATCGAAAGCAGACTCGTACACACAGAGCACGATGCCCTCGGAGATGAGGTCGCCGCCGATTTCCTGCCGCGTCTTGTCCATCTTGCGGCAAGACTCAATGTGGACGCTCTGTTCCTGAGCATTGTGCGCCGAGTCCTTCTTGGTGTTGGCCATCTCCGTAGTCTTGTGCAGCGACTCGATGTCCTCTGTGAACTCAATGGCTCCGTTGGAGAGAGCAGCCTCAAGCTGGCGGTGGACAATGATGTCCGCATACCGGCGGGACGGGTTCGTGAAGTGAGTGTACAGGGGCAGGTTGAGAGCGTAGTGTGACCACCCGTCTTCGGCCTGCTTGCCAGCAACAAAGTACTTCGCGCGCTGCATGGTCTTGACAAGAAGAGTCTCCATACCCTGACGAACGATCGGGTCCTCAACCTCAAATAGGCTGCTCTGTAGAGTGCCACTGCTGGTCGGATCGATCTCGTAGCCAATGGCTGTCATCCTGTCGACAAAAGTCTGCAGGCGACGAGGGTTCGGGCCAGCGTGGCGACGCAGGAGAGCCTTATCACCAAGCTTGGAATGGATCAGCTGTGCCACAGCAGCGTTCGCCTTGTGGCTGAGCTCCTCGATGAGCTCGTGCGACGGGGAGCTGGTGAAAATGTTCTCCTCAACAGGAACGTTCTCGTCGTCAAGCTGGTAGAGCAGACGGAGCGACGGGAGGTTCGTGGAACGGTTGCCGAAGCGAGACTGACGGAACTTTTGGGCGATGAAATGCAAGTTCTGAACATCCTTCTCCTTGTCACCGATCTCAGCCGCGCCTCGGCCGCTGATGATAGCGTCAACCTGATCGTAAGAGAGCTTGCCCGAGCTCTTGATGATACCCTTGCCAATATATGTGTCATCCTCGAACACCTTGCCAGTAGCCGGATCTACCTTAAAAACGACACTGACGGTGTAGCGCTCCTCGCCAGGACTCAGGCAGAGGATCTCAGAGGAGAGCCTAGAAGGAAGCATGCTAACAGCACGGTTCATGAGGTAAACGGCAGTGCCACGCTTCTTGGCCTCACGATCAACGAGGGAGTTGGCCTTGACAAAGTGAGCGACATCAGCAACGTGGATACCAATCTCCAGGTTGCCGTCCTCAAGGGTCTTGAAATGAATGGCATCATCCAAATCCTTGCTGCCGTTGGGGTCGATGGTGAAAGTCTGCTCATCGCGGAAATCGCGACGGGTCTCAAGAGCAGCTTCGCCGTCGTTAGCAACGGACCAGTCCTCGAAGCCAACGTTGCGGAGGACAGCGTCCGAGAAGTCATCCGGACCAAAGTTGTTGTCACGCAGGAGCGCGTCAGTCTCGACCCTCAGGTCACCCATCTCGCCGAGCTGCTCGACAAGCGTACCGAAGGGATGGAGCGAAGTGATCGGCCAGCGCTTGATGCAGGCAACAAAGATACGATTGGCGTAGTCCTGATGCTTCTCGACAAAGTCGCGAGGAGCCTGCTCGGTGGGAATGGCGATCAAGGGAACACGCTTGTCGGTCGGCTTGAACCAGACAATCTTGGGCTTGTCCTGCTGACGCTCCGGCTGCTGGCGGCCAGAGCCACCCTCACGGGCCGCGCGCTCAGCCTCCTGCTTCTCCTTCGTGGCCTGGCTGCTGGGGCGCAGAAGACCAAGGGTGCCAGAGAACATCTGGCCAGCAACACGCTCGATGACAGCGACAATGTGGCCGGCATAGAGAGGCTTCTGCTCATCGTTGATCTCCTCCTCTTCCATGAGGAGCAGGCTCTGACCCTCAACCTCAACGTCATCGTTCTTCTTCTGGGTCGGGCGCTGTCTCAGACTGCCGCGTCTCCGAATGCCGCCGTCAGCACCACCGGTTTCGGGCTGGGTGGTCGCGTCGTTGACGGCAATGCTGCTGCTGCGGTCGGTGTTATCCTTCCGCTTCTTCTTCTCTTCCTTCTCACGCTTCTGGCTCCAGACCTCATCAACATCGAGGAGCTCAACGGCGACGTAGTCGCCCTCAAGAGCACGGTTTCTATCCTTGCTTCCGCAAATGAAGATATCGGCGTCAAGATCTTGAGTGGTAACGTAGGCATCACTACGGTTCTTCTTGTTGACACGGAGAATACCGGCAACAAGCTGGCCATCGCTAAGGAGAGCAGGGAGAGTGGCCTGAGGAAGGTAGGGAGTGAAAAGCGTCTTGCGCTGCTGCTGGGACTGTTGCTGCTGCATGGACATCTGGGGGGCGTGCTGGCTTCCCTGCAGGCCACCCATGCCCTGGCCGTTCATCTGCGCAGCCTGCAGAGCCTGCAGTTGAGCGAGCTGAAGAGGGTTGAGGCCCTGACCGAACATCTGAGGCTGCATCATGACCTGACCCTGAGGCAGCTGCAGGAGCTGGGGCTGAGGGTTGTATTGGAAGTTGCCAATCGAGCTGACAGACTGGCTCATGGAAGCGCGCTGGCGGTGGCCAGGCTGGAAAGGAGCGGCGCCGGTGGCTTGATTCAAGCTGAAGTTGCCCATGTTGTTGGATTGCTGATCCTGGGCGTTTTGTTGCTGCTGCTGATTCTGGGGTTGTCTCCAGTTGCCCTCAAAGTTCCTGGAAGACGAACGGTTGTGACCAGAGCCACGACGCTGGAATTCGTTGCCAGCACCGCCATCGTTCGTAGCTTGAGGCGGAGGGAATTGGAAGTTCCCACCACCCCTGGGACCACCACGTCCGTTGCCGACGGCCATGCTTTGGCTACGGCCGTGGCCCATGGCACGACCAGCAGGCTTAAGCTGATCACCGCTCTGGGCGCTGGCGGGACTACCGGAACGCTCAGTGCTGCTTGAAGCGCCAGATGCACCGGGGATGGGGAATTGGAAACCAGAAGTCTTTCTCTTCTGCTCCGCCAACTCTGCGGCCTTCTTGGCCTCCGGGAGTGCTAACGAATGACGACGAGTGTGTCCGCCGCCGACGGAACCTCCGCGGCCGCCGCGGGGGTTGACATTCTCCCGGCCCTGGTTCTGCTGCTGCTGTTGTTGGAACTCACCGAACCCGGAGGTGCCGGATGAGGGAGCAGGGGGAGGACCCATTGTCATGTTCGGCATCGCGGATTGGTTGCGGCGGTGGGTGTTGCCCTGGACGGGGGCGTTCATGGGCACGCCGAGGTGCTGCTGCTGTCCCTGTTGGGCGAATTGGAAGTTCGCATGCTGCATGTTCTGCATCTGGCCCTGCATCGGGAATTGCTGGCCAGCGAGATGCTGCTGCGGTGGGATCATGCCCATGTTGACATACTGCTGATGCGTGGCGGCAATCTGCTGTTGCTGCTGCTGGAGGGCCTCGATCTGTTGGGCGATGGCAAGTTGCTCCACTGCAGGGTTGATGCCGAAGGTTAGCCAGTTTACGCAAGGAGTGCACTGCTACGTAGTAAATGTTGGACCGGGAGGTGGGAGGCAAAAGCGGTACGTACTCATGAGGGGTGTCAGCTCTGACGGGCTGCGGCGATGCGCAATGTGCAGGCGGCGACCCGCAGGGCCCATGGGGCCATTGTTTCCCTGAGGATCCATCTCGTGCACCGAAGGGGCGTCGACGCACGCTGTGCTATACTGAGATGCCAGGCGGGGTCGACCTGGGGAGGTCAGTGGTCAGGAGTGGGCAGAAGATCTGGGTCGCGAGCTGGACCTTGGCCGTCAGTAGGTCGAACCGGAGCTAGCGGGAGCAAGCGAAATGGAAGGGACTCACAAGCAGCGGTGCTCGCAGCTCCGGGCGGGTGCGAATAGCGGCCTTGATGGGCGTGCTCGCAGGCGTGTGCCCAGGATGGAGCTCGGGCAGAGGATGCGTCGGCAAACGCGCTTGGACGGTGACAGAGAAGGATGCCTTCGTGAGGATGCCAACAACGGTCGCAAAAACGTCTAAGTGAGCGATGAGGAAGGCGAGGCCGTAAGGATTGGGTTGCAGGCGGCGAGCTGCCAGTCAGGAGCGGGAGTGTGGTTTCCGCAGCGGGTCGGCGGGCGAGCGTTCGACCGCGAGGCAGCGAGGAGAGGGCGCTGCGGGGGTTGCAGAGAGTGTGGAGGGAAGGAGCTGGTGGCGGAAAGAGGGGGATGAAAGGAGGGTGAGGATGGCGAGAAAGGTGCGATGGAAAGCAGCTGTTGAAAGACCGGCTAGGCGAGGCTCCAGGTAAAGCGGCATCCGCTCACGCACGCTTTCAATCGTCACGCCCGCGATCGCGCGAGTCAGGGCCAAATCGTTTCACAGCACCTCTAACAGCGGTATCAGCGTGCGTTTGGCCGCCGCCACGAGTAAGCCGCTCAGGCAAAAGCTGCCTGAGAATGCGAGCCGTCGCGGGCACTGCTGGGCGCCACCTCCTGCGCGGCCAGAGCCCACGTACGTCTGCACGGCGGGCTCACGTCGGGCTGGCGGGGGTGCTGCACTATCACGCAGCTCCATATCTGGACCAAGGACGCCCGCGCGAGCCGGGGATGCAGCGCCCCAAGCCGCGCCAGAGCTTTCGGCCCGCCCATAGGTGTCCTTTGTGCTGGCGCGCCCGACCAGAGCAGGGGGCGCTTCGCTGCATGCGGCGCACGCTTTTCGTCAGAGCTAGCAGCTTGAGCCCGAACGCTCGGACGCGCCCGGCCGCGAATACGGCAGGATGACGACACGAAACCGATGAGTAAGGCGCGCCTATCACCGCTGCCGAATATCTAAACACAGCGGCCAGCCCGCCCTTCACCAGCTGGCGATTTGCGGCGGAGGCCGGGTGTCCGGGAGCGGACCGCAGCGCTGAGGGCCGCAGTAGCGTCCAGTGCGCGCCCAGCAGGACGCACCGCACGCCGTCCGGACGCTTCCCGCGACTGCCAAGGGCGTGCGGCCGCCGGAGAGAGCGCTGGCTGGCAGGCGCAGGGCGGGCAGAGCACACACAGCGCTGGTCAATTCTGCACGATGTCGCAGCGGCGCAGCACGAGGAAAGCTAAAGTAAAACCTCCGAACGCGGGTGCGATGGCATCCCGGCAGGGTGATACCGCTGCTGTGGAGTGGGAACCTGGGGCATTGCAGGAAGCAAAGACAATTACTCGATCCGGCGTAACCACTATCGGCGGGCAATACTGGAACTGCGCCAGCCCTGTCCGGCCCGTGGCAGCTGCTGAGTGAGCGCGTGCTTGCGGGACAAGTTAAGATTACCGGGCCAAAGTGCTTACATAATGCCAAAACAAATTTCATACACGCCCGCACCCTCGACTGTCCGCGTTTCGCGTCAACCACGCCCAGGCACTGCCAGTGCTACCCTCCGTCGTATAGCCCTCCCTCCGGCCGCCAAAGCTACGCCCGATGGGCCGGATGCGCTGACCGCATACGCGCAACATCGCGCTCTCACGTTGGCGCCGAACACGAGCAGCCCAGGCGTCACTGCATGCGAGACGCTACCACCTCACCTCGATTAACGTCGCGCGTCGAAACGCGTCCAATTGCGCCTCGCTCCCCTCCCAACCTCACCAGCGCGTCGCTGCGCCGCCTCCGCCCATGGACCCCGTCGATACGCCGCTCACGAATGGCGACGAGCCGTCGCAGCAACTTTTCCAAGAAGCTCGGCGTCAAGCCGACTCGCAGCAGCCGAACCATGACAGCCCGTCGCGCCAGCTACTCTACGAGTTCAGCCGCATGCTCATCGACTCGGACCGCAAATTCCACAACGAACTCGACCGTGCCGCCGCCGAACAAGAAAAAAAGCACCTCGAGGCCTTGGCTGCCGCAGCAGCCGAACATAATCGCGTGAGGCAGAGCGCCGAGCGTATAAAAGAGAGATTTCAACTAGAGGTAGAGCGGGAGAGGAAGAGGAGAGAAGAGCATGAGAATCGTGAGCTGGAGCGCATACGCCAGGAAAATGCCCGCATCGAGGCCGAGATTGAGGCCGAGAGGCGGCAACGCCAGATGGACGAGATGAAGAGGAAAGAACAAGAGCAACGGAGGGCGGCCGAAGAGGCGAGAGCTCTTGCGGAGGCTGAGGAGCGACTACGGCACCAGAAGGTTCAAGAGGAAGCAGATGCAGCCAGGAGGAAAGCCGAGCAAGATGAGCGCGAGCGCAGAGCAAAGGAAGAATCAGCTGCTGCTACTGCGACGGCCGAGAAAGCCAGAGCAGAACAGGCAGCCAAACAACAACAGGCACCTGCTCTCGCTCAAGTGAATGGCGCAACACCTGCAGCTCGACCGGTGGTTCAATCGGCGGCATCAAACTCCCCGTTGCTGTCTTCTCAAGCAGAGCGTGAAGCGATACATAAGGAATACCTCGACATTCACCAACGCCTGAAGGTCTTCCGCAAAAACTTTGTCAACGAGACCAAGAGGAATCCTGACCTGAAAAGGGTCGCAGGAGACTTGCGTCGACACATGCGCATGAAGCTGGGGCAGCTCACTCTCAATCCCAGGGAGAACAAGGACATGGTACGCCTCGTGCACAATTTTTTTTTTTTTATCTTGAGCCCTCAGCAACTAACTTAGCGCTCTCCCAGCTACAATCCCTTCGTGGATGCTTCACACAAGCAGTCAACACTCCCTGCTTCACGGTTGATGTCAAACAATTCCTCGCTTCGCCTACACAAGCTCAGCTGCCTCCCGGCCCTTGCGAAATCTCCGCGCTTTTGGTCTTCCTTTTCAACCATTTCGCCAAGGCTATCGTCAACCAGCTGGCCAGTGAGGCAGGCGTCAACATCAAGGCCGCCGACCCTATAGGCATCGTCGCGGTCTCCGTACTCGGCAACCCACAGTTCTGCATCAACAACAAGATACCTCTCACAGACATCCTGCTGGCCAAATACCACAAGAGCTGCGGCGTGCTCTTCGGAATCTACGGACCGGAGAAAACCGAACGGGGCCGTACGCGGCTCGGCTGGCGCCAGAACGAAGGGCGATGGTGCTCGGACCAGGACCACCTTGAGCGCATGACGGGCCTGGGCGCCGGGTGGGCCAGTTTGGCACTGCGCAAGATCAAGGTCGGCAGCGCGCTCGTGCACCCGCTGCCCAACGCGCACTACTGGCGGGCCTTCTCGCGTATCGTGAATACCCCGCCGCACGAAGCCACGGCCACCCACTACATGGTGCTCAAAGCCATGGTCGAGGGCGACTCGCTCGACCGCTTCATCCAATGCTACGGAAGGGCTGCCGTCGCCGCGCTACGCAAAGGGCTCATCGAGTTCCCGCAAGGCCACGACTCTGTCGCCGCAAAGTCTCTGCCGGGCTTGGTAGAAACGATCAAGAAGGAGCGGAAGCTCACACTGTAAATATATATGTCAGAATATCGAAAACAGGAAGGAGGAATACGACGGCGCGGGGACAGATCGAGGCTTTATCTTCTGATTCTGAGGCTTTCTGTTTTTCAATTTTGGGCATGGTTTGGGCGTTTTGGAGGCATTCTGCAGTATCGCATTCAGCGTACGCACGGAGTCCAGGATACCAATTGCCACGGGCAAGGAAAGGCAAACGACCAGCATCGCGGCATCGAATGCCGAGCGATAGAGCGAGGTTTGATAAGATACCAAATGCACGACAAGGTGGACGTCACTTTTGTGAAAGAGTGTGCCCGAACGTGAAATGCTCCCTTATGCACAGGTGTAATAGTAGATGGCGGACGATTGGTCAGGATATGAGTAATCCAGGCCATGATGCTTGTAAAGAGGCACCCAATAATATTTTGGAACCTTTGCCGCGCTCCAACCGCTTCCTTATACGCCAGTCCATGCTAGAAGCTGAGAAACCAAATCACTCGAGTTACCTCACGCCCGTCGTACCCTGCAGGTTCTTCACGAGACCTGCAACAAAAAGAGAGGAGGGATCGCCCGACCAACGCTCATGCTTCAGCAGCCTTTTCAAATGCTCTTCTTTCCCTTCTTCCTCTTGTCCGCTTCGGCGTTCTTGAACGGCCACCCGCTCGTCCGCTTGTCCGCACCCGTTTTGCGGCTGATCCTACCGTCGCTGCTGGCAAACAAGATGCACCATATACCCACGGCAGCGAGGGTAGTGCTGCCCGTCACGCCAAACGCAAACGAGCTGACGCCCGTCTCGGTCCACATCCCATACATGTAGAAGGCGGCGGCCGAGTGGTACAGCGTCGTCACCGTCAGCGTCGGCAGCGCGTACGGCGCCTTTGGGTCGTCCGGGTCGGTCGTCGCGCCACCGGCGGCTGGGCGTTACGTCAGTTCGGAGCTTGCTTTGGAATTGCGCGAGGTAAGGGGGAAGACGCGCGCGCAGGGAATGTGGAGGGACTTACGGGAGCTGAGACGCGAAGACAGCGGCACGGAACCAGTGAGGAGGACGGTCAGGATGCCCAGGGTTATGAGCGTGAAGCCTAGAGAGCGGGAAAAGTAGACTTCAAGGGCTGGTCGCGCGGCTTGTTAGCACAGTGCGCGCGAGCCTTGAGGGGGTCTCCGTAGTGGGGTGAGGCTTACTGGTCGCGTCGCGGACCTGCGGGGACAGCATCGCAGCGATGATGGTGGGCGACGCGATCAATGGCACAGCCTGAAGTGTCAGCCATCCGGCTGTGCCGAAGGTGTAGCCGTAGAAGACCTGCAATCGTGGTCAGCGCTGTTTTCAGAAGAGCTGTTCGTGATGCACGGCTTGACGTACGTCCATGGCTGTTTGGTGGTGGACTTTGGGTTCAATTCGGTGGCGTGCTCCTAGAAGATGTGTGTGAGAGGAAGGTGTCGAGCAGAATTGAGGCAATGGGAGCTTTTTGTCGACTGGAAGGGAAGCCAGAGGGAGCTGAAAGAGAGTTGAGGTGCCTGGAAATGACGTCACAACGGGTAACGCGGGAGTCTGGAGCCGCGGCCAGAGGGTTTGCTCCGTTGGTCGCACAAACGCGTCACAGCGCCGACAAGCATTTCGGGAAGCTAGCTCCCCCACCGAAGCTTGGTTGGCAGCCGCACACCCACGCCTGACACCTCCTCCTCCTCGGTCATGCGCCATCCTTCAGCAACGCCTTCGCACGTGGCGCCGCCGCGTGTCTCAAGACTTGACAAAACTCACGGCGTATGATTCTCCCGTCAGCGCCGTAAGTTCGTTCGGCGGGCGGATGATTACGCTGCGATTCTCGTTCTGATCTCTCGTTCTGTCACGCTTTCTGTTCTCGGAATCGGAATACTCTCTCTCTCCAGAGAAAACCAGGCCTGTTTCTACTTCCAACGTTGAAATTTTGTTCGCGTGGAGAATTGTCCACGCCTTGCTCTTCCTCTTGCTCCATGGAGCAAATGCGAGGTTCATCTTCGTGCGTTGGATATTCCTCGTTCCCAGTATTCCATTAGTCGCCCATAGAGCGTGAAGAGAAGGTAGAAGAGGCCCGGGTCTCATGAGAACACCAGCAGTGGTTGGGCAAGTCTTATCTTAGCCGTCAGGGCTGCTATCTCGCCTAAGGCACCGATTGGACCGAGGCCGCGCTGTTCTTTACACCACCCTCGACAGCTAATTACCCAAAGAAGCAGGATGCTGTGATAAGGCCGAGATCACACGCGTAAGTACGATAGGTACGGTAAAATGCGCCGTCACCCGTGTGATAAGTCAGCTACGCCCGGCTTGTGGGGGATAACACCGCAAGCCCGCCCTTCGTCATGAGCTCTCCTCCTCCACCCCTCCGTTCAAGCAAGCCAACATGGAGAAGATGGAGAAGAGCGACGTGCCGGTATACACCGGTGCTAAATCGAACAAGAAGCGGAACATCGCAGTAGCCGCCTCTCTCTTTACCGTTGCTCTCTTTTGGAATATTCCCTCCCTCCCTCGCGGCTCGCACAGCATAAGTGGGGGAAACACTCCTCAGGTCAACAAAATCAACTTCGACTCTTGGTGTCCAATCCCCGAGGTATCTTCCACCGCTGATGATGGATTGGATTCTCCCTCGAAGTTCCTGGAGCGAGATGCCATTTTGAAGCAGGTGGAGCGCATGGCTGCCGCAGTCAAGGTGCCGACTGAGAGCTTCGATGACAACGATGATGTTGACGTAGACCCGCGGTGGGCGCCTTTTGAGGATCTCCACGCGACCCTGAAGGAGATGTTTCCTCTGGTGTTGGTCCATCCCAATTCCAACCAATTTAAAGCTACTTCTGACAGACCACAGGCATGAGAAAATGAAGCTCGACAAGGTCAACAAGTACGGCCTGATCTATACTCTCCCAGGAACATCTGAAAACCTGAAGCCCGTTCTGTTCGCTGCCCACCAAGACGTCGTCCCTGCAACATCCGTCGAGAAATGGACCCACCCGCCGTTTGAAGGACATTTTGACGGCAAGTGGCTCTGGGGCCGTGGGTCTGTCGACTGTAAGAACAACCTTATCGGCCTATACTCTGTCATGGAGGATCTACTGTCGCAAAACTTCAAACCAAAGCGAACAATTGTTTTCGCTTTTGGCTTTGACGAGGAAACGGGCGGCAAGCGTGGCGCAAAGACCCTTGGGGCAGAACTCGAGAGGCAGTGGGGTCAGGACAACATCGCCATGATCCTCGACGAAGGTGGCATGGGCCTAGATATTCTCGGCGACTATGTCTATGCGATGCCAGGTGTCGCCGAGAAAGGCTACCTCGACATCATCCTCACCATCGATGTTGACGGCGGCCACAGCTCGCGTCCGCCACCCCACACCAGCATTGGCATCATGTCCGAACTGCTCGTCGAGCTCGAAGCTCATCCCTATACGCCGCGCCTCACACGCGAGAACCCCTTCCGCAACCTTCTCGAATGCCAAGTCAGATACTCGCCTGACCAAGTCGAGCCGTGGCTTGGCCAAGCCCTCGCCGCCAACGAGGACGAAGGAGTCCTGGGAGAGCGTCTGGCGGAGACGCGTGCGGACGAGAGATTCATCTTCCAGACTTCGCAGGCAGCCGACGTCATCTGGGGCGGCAAGAAAGTCAACGCGCTGCCGGAGAGCGTGCACGCAGAAGTCAACTACCGCGTCTCGGCCCACGACGCGCCGCTCGAGAACATCAAGGAGAAGGCAGTCAGTTTGTTAAGGCCTATTGCTCAGAAGCATGGTCTCGCTCTCAACGTTTTTGGGACCATTGAGGAGCCGGCTACCCAGTCGGCCGGGAAGCTCACATTCGATCTTGATCAGCCTCTCGAGCCGGCGCCGATTAGCTCGACCAACCTCGATAACCCGGTCTGGACCTTGTTTAGTGGGACTATTAGGCAGGTGTTTGAGAACATCCCGTCGCTTGAGGGTAGGACTGTTGTACCGGTAGGCGATATTATGACGGTAAGCGAACATATTTCAATCATGAATTTCCTAGAGAACGGTCGACTGATGGCTGGATAGGGCAACACTGACACCCAGCACTACTGGAATTTGACCAAGAACATTTACCGTTATGGCCCTGGCAGAGAGGGCACGAGGCTCAATGCTCATACTGTAGATGAGCGTATTGAGATGCTGTCGCATGTCGAGGCCATGGTCTTTTACTATGACCTTATTCGCAACTTTGATCAAGCCGGAGATCTCTGAAAGCCCTGAAACACCTCATCATAC
>RKSS01000475.1:78082-88527 GCA_009829855.1 Neofusicoccum kwambonambiense | reverse complement strand
TTCCCGAATGGTGAAAAAAAAAAAAAAAAGACAGCTATGTGTCTGTCGCCTCACTGTGTGGGATGTCAGAGTAAAGGGGAAAAAAATTGGTTAGGATAGCGGAGCATATGCTTATCCAACTCTCTCTAGAGTAAGGTTCAATTAAGCTTTGGGAGATCAAAGTATCCATAATATTAGCCTTGGTATGTGTGCTAAAGATGATCTCCACCCAAACGAATGATCTTATGAGACCAGTCCGTGAAGTATTGCAACATTAACATGCTTTCCACCATACATGGGCAGTTGACGCATTCGTTCGAACACGAATGTGCAGTGAGTGGAACTCCAGGCCCATCCGGATGCATGCTTCAACTGCAGACGAAGGCAGGCACGTGTTGCAATACTATCCGAACCTACCTCGTTTCCACCACGCTTTGCGAGTTTCTCAAGAGCAACCATCAATTCATCGAATGCCCTCAACCCAAATACCTCTCCGACGCCAAAAAGCCTTGACAGTCGGCCTCGCCTCCACCGCATCGACCAGCTTAACCAACCGCGGATACGACTACAAGTCCTTCCGCACATTCTACGTGAGCTCCTCGTCGTGCATTATCTGGTACAGCACTAAGACGGCGTCTGTGACCTTCTCACTAATCACGTATGGCCCGCGCTGCGATTGTTCGCGCGGTTAGTTTCTTTGTGCTTAGGTACGCGGTGTCCTTGTTGGGGAGAGGAAAGCTTGCACAAAGATGGTGCGCCCTGTTGCAGTCAGCTTTTCGTCATTCTGTACAAAGGCATAGAAATGGAGGCCGGCGGGTCGCAAAAGAAATGACAGAACAGAGAGGTGCTCTAGCCAACAGAACGTGCCAAATAAGCAGTTTATCTGTATGGGTAGTCGGATCATTCATCCAGGCAACTTTGGCAATGAGAATAAAGTCCGTCTGCATCCGTACGAATGCTTCGATTGCCTATGCGCGAGATCCCATGCTAGTATGACGCTCTTCAGCATCTCGACCCAGCGTCAAAGTCCCGGCCGCCCGCGGGCATGCATCTTCCCGGCAAATCGGATCTGACAGGCTGGGGGTGAGGATCTTCTTCCAAGCGGCCGGAAACGGGAGTGAGATGCCAGATTGCCAGCCTGCGATGCCCCCAGAAAGCTTAAGCGGCTGGGGAAGAAACGCACACCAAGGCGTTGGGTCGACTCTTGGGGTTAGTCGTTGCCGATCATCGATGCGCGCCTGACCCAGACGTCCAGGCATCCAGGCACCGCCGGCCAGGGGGAGGAAGGAGCAACTGGGAAGCGGCTCTCGGGGCTGTGTGGAGCCGCGACTGCAGGGCGCGAAACTTGGAGACGCAGGCGGAGCGGTGCGTTGACGAGTGGGATTTGTCATGGAATCCGGAGTCCCTGCGCCGGGGTCTGCAGCTCGCTCCGCGCGCCGCTGCCGAGCCGAGCGGTGCCTGGTCGCGCGGCCCAGGTCCGAACGGTCGAGTTCGGAAAATGGCAGCCACGCAGCGGGGGTGTGGATATGAGATCTATGCGGCTTTGATTGGGAGGCGTGCAGATGGACTGATGGTTGGCCTGATGCGCATTAGAGTACGAGCGAGGGAGATGAGAATACGATCACTATCGCCATTGGCCAATCACCGCCCGCCGGTGCCTGGCCGCCCCAGAGAACGGCGCCGGAAGAAGCAGCCATCAGGGTCCAGCTGCCCTTTTGCGCCGCTGCCATCTATACATGCTTGCATGGGGAGCCTGTGTATTCCTACTTTAGAACTAGGTGACGCGTCTTGCCCTCAACCTCACTCGTCCTCGTCGTCGCTTCCGAAAATAGCCTTGAAGACGGCATCGCCGGCCTTCTCTGCCTCCAGCGCCTCGTTGCGCTCCACATCCACATGAGCATGCACAGGCGCAGCGGTGAGCGGCACTTCCGCTGCACGTGCGCCGTCCGCCGGCGCCGACGAATACGGCTGTCTCGAAGCGCTCTCGCGCATCATCTCTTGGATCGCCGACTGAGACACGACCGTCAGGTCTCGTGCGGGAGCAGCCGTGGATGCCGCGTCTCCAGGTGCGTTGGCCGCATCCGGTTGGACGTGCTCTGGCGGCTTGATGTTGAAGCGCTTGCACACAAGGCGAGTCGGATAGAACTGGAGGATCTGTCGAGTCATTGGGCCATACATGCCCAGTCTCGCTGCCTCTTCGGCGGGGTCGGCTGGCCTTTCGGCCGGCTTGTTGAGAAGTGCCTCGGGCGTGCTCTCGCCCGAGCTTGATGCCGGGAGACTCGTTGAAGATGTGAACCGGGACGCCATCAAGCCAGTAATCGGTCGAAAGACCCGTGCTGCGTGGGCGAACTCCTGTAGCTCCCTAACCCAATCGTCCGTAGACATCCCGGGAACACGCTCTGGCAGAGTGTCCCGTAGTCCTGCTCGAAGCTCCAGGAAGCCTCGATACCTGGCTCTCTTCCTCTCGTCCTCAGAGTACGGCATCCAACCTCCAGTCCCTCGGCTTAAAGCTCCCTCGGCAGTCTCTTTATCGAGGTGTGGCACGAGACTCCACAACTGCTTCTGACGATCTGCCTCGGTCTTGCGAAAGCCCTCCGGAGCTGCTTCGCCGCGAGCTTCTGGCAAATTGGTCCTGCCTGTGGATGCAGCAATTCGATCTCGTGCCGCTGGGTTGATGAAGTCGAATATTGATTTCCCTGGGAGCGCAGATTCACCAAGAAGGGCAGCGCGAGCTTTCGCATCGAGAGTGGAGGATTTTGCAGCATCGGTGACCGACTGGTAGGCCGCGTCCTGCTTGCGCTCCTCTGAAGTCTTCTTGGAGCTCTTCCAGCCTTCAGGGATCGCGGGAGGAGCATACGCCCCCCCGTCGGAAATAGTGAGAGCTTGAGTGGCGAGAATAAATCCCTCGAGAGGAAGTCTTCCATCGTGGCACTTGCGGAAACTTTCCGATTTCTTGCCTATGGCTTTCTTCGAAATGAAAACTGGCTTGGCACTGACTAGAGGATTAGCGGAGCTAACAGCTGCCTTGATGGTATCTTTTTTCTTCTTGGGCTTTTTGTCTCCCCCAATGGTGCGGCTGTAGGAGATTTTGGGGCCAATCTCGTAGGGGTCTTCCTCATCCGAGCCATCGTCGTTCAAGACGCCAACGCCAAAGCCACTCCGCTTGGCTGGCTTCTTGACGTTGGGTTTCCGCAAGGTACCTAGGGGGCCATCACCAGATCCTTCGTCGCTGTCTTCGCCATCCTGGGGATCTTTGGAGGATCTGGCCCCGCCTGAAAGACGTGCTTCCCCTTCGTATCCGAGACCTTTGTGGTCGTTTTTCCGTACGAAGGTGATCATTCGGGAGTTCTCCGGCGCAAACAGGTGCATCTGCTGGTCTGCGTCGCCCTCCTCGTCCGGGTCTAGACGGGCCCTGCGCCGGATCTTTGGGCCCACGCCCTGCCCGGGCTTCCACCCCATCTTCTGGAGCAGCTTCGCGCCCATGGTCTCTCCGGCCGTCTTGACCATGCCCATCAGGACATCGCGGCGGGAAACATCATCATCGGTCGACCCCAGAGCGGAGAAGGCACTGGCGGTCTGCAGCTTCTGGGCCTCGGCCTGCGCGGCCAGGTCTTCGTCGTCCATGAAATCTTCCGGGCGCTGCTGGGCATTTTTCTGGTCCTTGCGGCGGTTGGCGCGCGACGACACAAAGGTCGAGGGCGTCCATCCCTCCTTGGAGCCGACTGTGTTGAAGTAGCTAGCTGGAATATACATCATTGTTCCGTAACGTTGAAATGAAGCGCGACTCATGTGCTTACCCTGCAGAATAGCCGCCAGTGAAGGCGCCGTGGAAGCGCTTGCGGCCGCGCTCGTCGGTGGCCTCCTGCTTCCACAGCGGCACGTAGGAGCCGTCGTCGCGCGTGTTGTCGTCGAGGGGCGGCAGCGGGGTGCCGACGACGGCGTAGGGCGACTCGTGCTGGGCCAGGTCGGCCTCGAAGGCGGCGCGCGAGCGCTTGGTGTAGGCCATCTGCGGGCCGGGGCGTGCGCGGCAGGGCGCTCTCGAGGCAGACGCGGGCGCGGCGCGCAGAGGGACAGCGCAGGCGTGGGCGCCGGGAGGGGAGTGCTGGTGCTGCGGCGAGTCGGCCAGCTCTGGCGGTGTCAGTGTTGTCGGGCGCCGATCGCGTGGATGCCGGTCGCTATGACATCGGCTGGGCTGGCTCGTTTCCAGTTTCCAGGGTTCCGCTGGCACTGCTTGGCGGCGAGTGTTCGTAAGTAGTGCTCCCAGCGGCGGCCTCCAGTGCAGCCCAGTCCCTCCCTCCCTCCTTTACCATCCTTCCATCGCGCGTCGAGCCGCTCCGTTGCCCTGTCTGCCGCACCCCCATCCGCCCGCTGCCAATTGCGACCGCCCCCCAGCCACGCGCCTCCGCATGACTTCCGCCGGCGCTGGCACTCTGGGCAGCTCGGGCACTCCACACTGCTAATCAAACAAACGCGCTCGCTCTCAGCTCCCCGCCCGGCTCCAGCTCCTGCGACGCTCGCCTCCTGCCCACCACCACCGAGCCTGACCCTCCTCCGTCCCTGTAAGCTGGCGCTGCCCACCCTCTCGTCCGCAGTCCCCCAGAGCAGGCCCGCTCCACTGTGCTGCGTCGGTCGCGCGCCTGAACCGTCCGCCGTGCCGCACCGCTGATCGACCGGCTCCACGCAGCAGCAGCGCCAGTTGTCACCACCCTCGGGCCCTACGCTCCCTGCCGCCTCCGACGCAATGTCTGCGCCAGCCTCAGCGTCGCCCGCTGTTGTCCACAACTCGGGCGGCCGCCCGCCGCATCGCGCCCAGTCCACCTCCGTCCGGTCGACCGCTGCCGCCCCGCCGGGCTCCCCACACCGTTCGCTGTCGCACTCGCAGGGCCACAGCCGCTCCAACTCCGGCCCGCAGGCCCATCTGCAGAATGTAGCCAAGCGGGACTTCGAGCAGTCCAACGTTGCTCGGCCCTCGTCCTCGCGCCGAAGCGAGTCTCGGGATCGGGCCTCCCAGACCGGCCAGCGCAGCTCCTCGCGCTCACGACACGCCCGCTATGCCTCGGAGGCGTCGGCCACTGGGGCCCCCACCAATGGCGCCGCGTCTGAGGCCAACCCCAGGCCGGCGCCCCCCGCGAACAACACCTCTGGCAGGAGGCGGACTACAATCACCGCCCAGACGGGAACCTGGGCGCTGGGCAAGACCGTTGGTGCTGGTAGCATGGGCAAGGTTAAACTAGCCAGGAACACTGAGTCTGGCGAGCAGGCACGACACCCGGAATCAATCTTACAGTGGCTTGAACTGATTACATTTCCAGGTTGCCGTCAAAATCGTCCCCCGGCAGTCGACGGATGAACACCGCAACCAGGCTGACCGTGAGCGAGCGGACCACTCCAAGGAAGTGCGGACCGCCAGAGAAGCCGCCATCATGACGCTTGTCAACCACCCTTACATCTGTGGAATGCGCGATGTCGTGCGGACGCACTACCATTGGTACATGCTTTGCGAATATGTTAATGGAGGGCAGATGTTAGATTACATCATCTCCCACGGTCGGTTAAAGGAGAAGCAAGCGCGCAAGTTTGCGCGCCAAATTGCGAGCGCCCTCGACTACTGTCACCGCAACAGCATTGTCCACAGAGATCTCAAGATCGAGAACATTCTCATCAGCAAGACCGGCGATATCAAGATCATTGATTTTGGTCTTAGCAACCTCTTCTCCCCCCGTAGTCAGCTCAAGACGTTTTGCGGCAGTCTCTACTTTGCGGCGCCAGAGCTGCTGCAGGCAAAGCAGTACACTGGACCGGAAGTTGATGTTTGGAGTTTCGGCATCGTTTTGTACGTTCTGGTTTGCGGAAAGGTCCCGTTCGACGATCAGAGCATGCCCCAACTGCACGCAAAGATCAAGAAGGGCCATGTGGAGTATCCTCCGTGGCTCACTGCTGGTGCGTTATTTATCTCCCCCACCTAATTGTTTCGCAAGCTGACCTTGTGCTCAGAGTGTAAAAACTTGATTTCGCGAATGCTCGTCACGGATCCCAAACAGCGCGCTGGCTTGCCCGAAATCATGACCCATCCTTGGATCACTAAGGGCTTCAATTCGCCCCCGGAGAACTTCCTGCCTCCAAGAGAGCCGCTGCAGCTTCCTCTCGATCCTCAAGTGATTGAGAAGATGACCGGATTCGATTTCGGTACGCCAGAGTACATCACTGCACAGCTTACCAAGATCATCCAGTCGGAGGAATATCAGAATGCTGTTCGGCTGTCTGCACAACGGGTCCAAGACAAGACCCCCGAAACGGAGCGGAAACGGGGAGTGTTCGATTTCTACAAGCGTCGGAACTCGATGAGCAGGGACACATTAACGGGACCCTCATCTGAGGCCTTAGCGGTTGGCAACGATCCTGTCAACGCCTTCAGTCCTTTGATCTCCGTGTACTTCCTTGTCAAGGAAAAGCACGAGCGCGAGCGGAAGGAAGAAAACCCTGGGGGCCTCAGCATGCCCAAGGTTCCGGGAGACAAGCCATTCAAGATGCCAGAGCTATCTGCACCGGAGGCAGCATACACAAACGCGAGCTCGTACGAGTACGCAGGAGAGAAGCCGACGGGTGGACGATCCAGGCCAAGGGCAAGGACTCATGGCGAGGACGAGGTCACAGAAGGATTGCAGAAGGTCAACCTTCAGGTGCCTACTCCCGCAGCCGCATCTCCCGGTTTGCTTACGCCACCCAACGAGCCTGCTCCCGTCAAGAAGGAAAGCACCGCTGCGGGCATTCTCCGCCGCTTCAGCACCCGACGACGTCATGATCACCATGACCGCGACAAGTCTCAACCACCGCCGCTGCCTCCAGCTATCAACGAGCCGAAAACTTCCACAGGCGGCTCCATGCTGAGAAGCTTCAGCACGCGCAGAGCAAGAGACAGGAGTGCCGACGCGCCTCCCGTAACTCGCAGGCCTGTTGAGGTTCCGGCTGAGCAACCCGAACTACTTGCGCCGCCCAGTCCTGGTATGCCTCAGTCGTCCAAATTCAAAGGACTTGGAAGGTCGGCAAGCGTCAACTCAGCCGAGTTCCGCAGGCGGATGATGAACAGGCGCGCTGCTGCATCGGAAGGAAACCAGGAGCCGCCGCCAACCAGTGGTTCGGATAAGTCCAGCGTGAGCGCACCGAGAACGCATGCAGCACCGGACACAGCTTCTGAGGAGGTCGCATTGAGCAGTCAATCCAGGGCACCGACTTCACGTGCAAAGTCGCTTGGTCATGCACGCAGAGAAAGCATTCAGGCTCGTCGTGCGCGTCGGGAGCAAGCCAGGGACGATTACGTCCCCGAGGAAACTGAGCGGGAAGTAGCCGAAGCTAATGATTCTGCTGGAGAGACTCGAAGCCCGGAAACGATCAAGCCGGTGTACCTGAAAGGATTGTTCAGCGTCTCCACGACCAGCAGCAAGCCGCTTACAGTGATCAGAGCCGACATCATTCGCGTGCTGAAGCAGCTGGGAGTGCAATACTGGGAAAGCCGCAGTGGATTCAGCTGCAGGCATAGCCCTAGCATTGACATGGACAACGCAGAGAGCAGTGCACCTCCCATGAGCCCTAACCAGACTTCAAACAGCGCGATTGGACACAGGCGTAAAATCAGTTTCGGGTTGAGGGGTCCGGAGCAACGCGAGCGTGACGACTTCCGAGAGGCTCATAGGTCGCCCACGACTCCGAAGTCCACACGAGCGCCGCGCAGACCCGACAACAGTTACACCAGCGCGGAGGACTCCGAGGAGAGCGACGTGGCGGACGCTGAGGGCATGCCCCGCGCACGGGCGGCTGGGGAGACGACGACACATGTCCAGAGCGACATGGGCGGAAGCTTGGTGCTGAAGTTTGAAATTTACATTGTGAAGGTGCCGCTGCTGTCTCTGCACGGCATCCAGTTCAAGAAGGTCGACGGCGGCACGTGGCAGTACAAGGACGTGGCGCAAAAGATTCTCAACGAGCTCCGGCTCTGAGCAGGAGCTTCGGCATTGGTGTAGGGGGCTCCTTGGTGGTGCCCAAGCCAGACGAGTTTCTTTTCTTCCTCTAGTCTTCTACCGAGTTTAGTTTGCAGTTGGAGTGGGTCCAGGGGTTTAATGGCGGGGACTTCTGTACTCTCGTTCCCGCGGTTGCGACTTTTGTTTGCTTGTTGGTATGGTTTAAAACGAGACTGGTCTGGTCGCAGCGGGGCTTTTTCTTTGTTGAACACGGCGAAAACTGATCACGAGAACGGTCATTGATTGGAGTTTCTTCTTCGCTGCGCAGAGTGCGTCTAGAGCCAATTCATCTCCCCGCCGGTTTTAGAGATAGAGGCCGGTGTCCGCGGCATGGGTGCGTGGCGCGTGAGGCGTGAGGCGTGAGCGTGAGGCGTGAAGTGTGCAGCAGGCGTGAAGTGTGCGGCAGAAAGCGTGATGCACGTGCTGTTGGATCTGCAGTCTGCACCTGCACCTGCACTGTTGGGCGGGCTGGGCCCTTTGATGCCTGAGGCGATGAGGCCACGCGCGCTGATGCCATCGCTTGGGCGCGGGCGCACGGCTTGGCGGCGGCCCGCGGCAACTTCAACGCGCATCTTCCGAAGCGGCACTGGCTCTGGGCCTCCAACTCTCACCGACCGACGACGCACAGCGCCAGCCCACACCCCGCGACTCAACCACCCGCCCTCCTCGCCAGCCACCGTCACCACACCATGCTGGGCCAGCACGTCTTCTCGCACCAGTACCAGCACCCGCCGGCCGACTGGCCGCAGTCCCACCACCAGACCCATACCCACCATGCCGCCCAGCAGCACGCCCAGGCGCAAGCCGCCGCCGCCGCTGCCGCCGCCGCTCAGCAGCAGCACTACAATCGCATCGCTGCCACCTCCAATGCCAGCCAGCCCGGCATGGGCGCCATGCAGCAGCAGCAGCACGACCAGACCCTCGCCGTCGACCAGGGCATGACCGAAGAGAACCGCCGCGTGCTGGAGTGGATCGCCCAGCTCATGAACCCCCAGACGCGCGAGACCGCCCTCCTGGAGCTGAGCAAGAAGCGCGAGCAGGTGCCCGAGCTGGCAATGATCCTGTGGCATTCGTTTGGTGCGTGCCGCGCCCGGGCGCAGCTCCGTGTGTCGCTGATAAGGCTAACCAAGAGCCTCCAGGCGTCATGACATCGCTACTCCAGGAGATCATCTCCGTCTATCCTTTGCTCAACCCCTCACAGCTCACTGCCGCCGCCTCGAACCGTGTCTGCAACGCCCTCGCTCTGCTGCAGTGCGTCGCATCCCACACCGAGACCCGCGGCCTCTTCCTGAGTGGTAAGCAGACATCGGCACTCTTACCAGAACGAATTGACCAACGCCGTAGCAGCGCACATCCCGCTGTTCTTGTACCCGTTCCTGAACACCACCTCCAAGTCGCGGCCCTTTGAATACCTCCGCCTCACTTCGCTGGGTGTCATCGGCGCCCTGGTCAAGAACGACTCCTCAGATGTCATCAACTTCCTCCTGACGACCGAGATCATCCCCCTCTGCCTTCGCATAATGGAGACAGGCTCGGAGCTGAGCAAGACGGTCGCCATCTTCATTGTCCAGAAGATCCTTCTCGACGATCTTGGACTGGCGTACATCTGCCAGACGTACGAGCGCTTCTATGCCGTCGGCACTGTTCTTTCGAATATGGTCAACCAGCTTGTTGAGCAGCAGACCGTCCGTCTGCTCAAGCACGTCGTGCGCTGCTTCCTTAGGTACGCTACCCCTCTGTTTCGAGGCATGTATACGGGCTAACTCGAGTGCAAAGGCTGAGCGACAACGCCCGTGCTCGCGAGGCGCTCCGCCAATGCCTTCCCGAACCTCTCCGCGACGCTACCTTCTCCTCGGTCCTCCGTGACGATGCTGCGACGAAGCGTTGCCTCGCGCAGTTGCTCATCAACCTCTCGGACAACGTTGTCGACGCGTCGAACAACCAGGGCCTGCTTCACTGAGGTTAGGTCGCTTCCCTCGGCGACTAATTGCCTTCTTGACCTTTCTTCTCGCGGGCGGCATTGATCCTTTAGGAGTTTAACCTTATTCTTTGCGGACCACGAGGGCTTTGGGACGACTGTACAGCGATGACGGACGACCTACATGACGGAAACCAAAAATCAAAAACACCAAACTGGGTGGGGGAGTTTTCTGCTGACTTGATCCTGGGGAGGCATGTTTTAAAAAAGAAGGGAAGTGCCTCCTGCATATACACCGGCGTTGAAGTGGACGAGGAGAAAAAGCGTCTGGAGTTCCTGCGGAGTCTATTTGGGTGGGCTCAGCGGATGACCTCACTTTTCTTTTATGGATGTTCACAAGGGCAAGCGGCTTCTTTTTTCTATGCCTTCTGTAACGTTGGCTAGTGGCGCTCCTTGGCCCGATCTCATTTTTCTTTCTAACCTCCTTCTACCTTACTCCCACTACCTAAGCGCGTTACACCTAGAGTGGATGG